>BGZK01001906.1:0-95695 GCA_005406025.1 Eumeta japonica | reverse complement strand
AATGACATCTACGGCCCATAATTGAAATACTCTAAAAAACGTGGATGCAAATCAGGCTGTCAAATGCTAATGTTTCAGATTGTTAGACATGCGTCTGACCTTGATGCCTTTACCATACAAATTAACTTCATTCATTCATAGAGATGAATAGCGTAGTTTTAATTTCAAACGTTTGAATTAAAACTTTATAACAGGAATGGAAGTCTGTGAACTCTATTACTACACCATTATGCTAAAGATGTTACAATATTTTGTTATACATACCAAACCTCTAAACATAGTGAATCTTCGTGCAGGTTGTCCGGTATTGGTCTGGAATTCAGAGAGATCAAAATGTCCATTAATCACAGTAAAATTATTAGATCATTTGAATATTTAGATCAATATCTAGATGGTGTATTTCCAACAGCAAACATATGCGTAATTAGCTAACGAAGCTCGTAAATTTTTTACGATGTCTCTGGCTCTCTCTCGTGGCTGGTTTATGCGATAAAACGATATTAAATGGCGAGTTACAGAAATATTAATGTTATTAATAATGATATTAATATTTTAAATTATTTTACCACGCATAATGTAAAGTCTATCAAGTTTCCTTTCGGTTCTCAAAGATCGTCGTTTCAACACTTCCCGAGCTGTTGCTATGCAAAGGAAAATAGATTTTTTCAATATAACTCAGCCAATGTACGTCCGACTGGCCTACAAAAAACGCCTAAAAATTAATACAAAAATAACCCATCGATCGGTGTAAAAATATTGAAGATCGGTCAAAGCGTTCGAGAGATATCGCGGATCGAATATTTTCATAGAATAAAGAAAGGTCGTCTAGCATAACTCGGAGCCGTTACGTCCGATCGTGTTGTGACCTAAGGCGACGTATTACGTACGTTTGATTCGCGTCGAACGCTTCAAACGCAGAGATCGTCGTTTCAATACTTCCCGAACTGTTTCTATGGAAAATTATTATGTTATGCGTTAACGATGGGATCGATCTCCATGAAATGTTGTACACATGTCGTATTGTATTCGGACTATGGGATTTGAGAAGGAATCGATATAAAGGATGTGCGCATTTATTCTGTCCACGGCGTTACGTCTAAAGAGAATTTATTCATAAAAACCACTATATTTAATATTGTTTCTTACCTTTGTTACAATAACATTTACTTAAAATGTAATAAATATTATTTATGCTAGTCTATTTGACTGTTATTTGTTGAAAATATGTTTATTACGTTCAATGAAACAATTTTTGCTCAGATATGTACGAAACCGGTGTAATTGTGTAAAAATTCTTGTTTTTATATGTACGAAATAAAAACTAATGTTAGGTAAGAGGAAAACCACAAAAGGTGGAAGTCCGAGTTGTGCGATTACTTATTACGATTTCGTACACTCCGTTACAAAAAATTATTTCTCTGTATGTAATTATTACGTATGACGCTAAAGGGCTTCACACTCTGTGAAGACACTGTAATACTTCGATCTTAAGATATTTTCGAAATATATGATAAAACACCAAATTCCCAGCCCCGCTGCATACAATGCTCCTTTGTATTACATGTCGTACGCAATATCATGAAATATAATTTACTTTATAGTATTCTCCGTGTGTAGCATCCTTAACATTCGTAACGATGAGTATATAGCCGCCAATTCGAGTGGCTGTATCAATTTGATCGTCGAGTACCTAATATACGTTTCAATAAACTGCTACAAACGGAATTATTTATTAAAATGAATCTGCTCGTATGAATTTAATCGAGGCATTCATATTTTATTATAGAGCATGAGTTATACTTTTTTTAAAATATTAAAACAATTTCAATGGATTTTAAAATGTTTTAGCTATTTGACAAGACGTTGTTTGTGAAATCATTGAAACTTTACATAAAATCTATTCATAAACGCATAAATGAAATAGACATAACTGGATGTTATTTATAAATTGTAATCTATAAATAATAAAAAGTAATGCAACCACGGGTTTGGAATTTACAATCATTGCAAATCAATACACGGGGTCTAATTAGCCCAGCGGGCCTAGCATGAGCCTTTAGAAAAGAGTCTCTATAATGTTATCCTTTTCATGCAAACGTAATGAATGGAATAGATTATCCAATACTCTTCGCTATGGTACCACGCTAGGCCCGCAGGATAAACGGTAAGATTCGTTTATAACGTAAGTACCTATTAAAAAAAAATGGATATCCCATTTTATTATTTTACGGGAGCATACCCAGAACTATTCTACCTAGGCTGTCATGCCTAACGATTCGAAAAGACCTACAAAGAACTATGTCAGATCGTATACTGTCACAGATTTATTATCACGATAGTAATTCCCAATGTTTCGATACGACAATTTTCACTCTTTTTATATACATGATAAATACCCCTATACATTTTGCTAAAAACTTCCATTAATTTTTAAATTGGAATTTGATACCTTATATCCGTTTTGCGGCCGTCGCTAATAGAAACTGCGTTTTGCGACTGCCATATATTAAAAGGATCAATGTTTGAAAAAAAAGACATGACAGGCAAACACCGAATTCAACCAAAATATGTTCTGCTTTTTCTTCCAATGTTGATACATTAGTGACAGTACCCAAATGCCCGAGCTTTGCTTTGTATTTTTTTGTAAATCGTATTTTTTGGAAAATATGTTTAGATAGAAATTACATACTTATGAAACATGAATAATATTTTTCGATCTTACCGCGTTTCTTTCAAAGATTTTTCTAGGTATTTTTAAGTGAACACGTTAGTTAAAAAAGACAGATATATTATCAATAACATAAGTAAACAATTGATTTTCTTGGTCTAACCTCAAACCAAACACTAACTGGCTTAGTGTTTCTTTACAACTTATAGCTTTAGTGTTGCTGTGTCGCTAAAGCAGTTAGTTGCTCGCGATAACAGTTTTTCTCACAAAAACAGAAACTTTTTCTCACAATAGAACAAACTTGACGTTTTCTCATAAAAAAAGAAACTTAATGAAAAAAAACTAAAAATCTTGAAAAAATTAATCATGTGGGAATCGAACCGGGGTCTCCTGGATTGCTCGATTTCCCAACTGTGCTATTATATCCTTAACGATTTACCTTCGTATTCTAATTCTAATTAATTGCTTGAAAACACGAATAAAACGAGGTTTTCTGAAAATGAAACCTAGCTAGATCAATTTATTATGAGAAAGTGAAAAAAAGTAAGCACTTACAAGGAGAAATGCTCCTCCCAGACTGGGTTCAGAGTGGCCGACTTGACTGAAGTGTTGTACCGGTGAGCCGCGTTTGACATCAAGTAGATGGTGACGAACGGATCGCTTAGACCATTCGGGTCCTTGGGGACCAGCTCCTTAGCCTCGACCACCTCCACGTTGAGCATGATCTCGGGCGGCTCCTTCGCCTCGGCCTGCGTCAGCAGCTCGGTGTGCCGCTCGTTCGATATCTTGAAGGCGTCCTGCACGTACGAGAGCATAGCTGCCTGGCCGACCTCGCAGCCTATGTCACATCCGCCGACATTGTGTAAGATCTCGTACAACACTTCCAAATAAAGTTCATCGATCTGAAAATATTAGAACGAATTATAATACTATAAAGACTTATTTCTAATATTTAACATAATGTTCTATTTTATCCCCAATGCACTGATATTAGACGCTAATTCAATCCCATGAAGACAAAAAAAAACTTAATCACTTTGACAACCTGCCAGAGACCATCAGCCCTGGTAACTTCACGATAATAAAGCTATTTGAAGCAAAATTGTGTACATTTAATTTCTATAACTATCTTTGATGTGATGCTAGATTACCCACCCGCTTCGCTAGACGTTAAGCCTTATGAAAGTGAAACAAAAAGGAAAAAATGTAAGATCTATGGAATTCAAAAAACAAATAGCAAATGATTCTGTGTCGAACGGTCAGTCTCATCAGTTTTCATTATATACATATATATAAGAATTTTAGTGAATATATACAAACACAGAACCCTCTAGTACGCTTGTTCAACACACATACGCTCCAATTTCTGATAGCAATAGCGCTATAAATAAATACATTTGCAACAATCCTATGTTATAGTGCAAACAAACAACATCAATCGTCGGACTTGTTTTGAAACACCACTTCACGTATACCTATTACGCAATTCTCTTGCAACAACGGGCACTGTATTTGTTTAAATGCATAAAGCTGAATCCCAGACATTGTTAATTAAACCACAGATGTGTTTGTTTGCGGCAGATAAATCATATATGCCTAGAAACAAATATCTATATTGTTAAGAAAGGAATATATTGTCATGCTACATGCGGCTATTTTTGTAAGAACGGGGATTTCCTTCATCGTGAGGTCATTTATCCAATTGGAATTAAGCGCCCTAATTTTGATGACGACAGACCCACGCACACACAAACACAAATATATATATATACATATATATATATATATATATATAATTCATTATTTAGTATTAATTATACTGTATATATAATTCATTATGTGCTTGACGATATATTGGATTTTTAGGATTAATGCTTTTAGATTTTAAAAGTACAATGAAATTCATGTGGACATTTGAAATTTAACAAAGTCTAAGTTGAAAAAATTTCCATAAAATAATAACTAAATCGTGTATTTTTCTACTCTTCAGAACAAAACGCGACTTTTTGTATTTTATTTTATAGCGTGTAAGAGATTACTTAAATGACATAAGAGTCAAATTAGACGTTGTCTACGATTGATTTCTAGTTCTACAAAAATAAAACTCATAAGATTTTTATAAATTAAGGTCATCTATGTCGAACTGTTCATTTGTACGCCGCAAATACAAGAATCACTAGCGAATTTTTATGCAATGTTCCATTATCCGAAAAGGGCCGCTCACCATTTTTTTAAGCATGATAAGCAATTTCTTTAAAAGTTATTTTCGTCAAAAGACGGTGCAACTTTTGATGGACAAGTTTTCTTTTTACGACACATGTACATTAATAAAAGATAAAATATACATAAACGAAACTTCTTTTAACATAGATTAAGGAAATAGAATGTCAAAACCAGACTTTTAGATTTATATAACCTAAAATTTAAAATTTTCATACAAAGTCAGACACTCCCATTCAAAAAATATTGGTAAAGTAGGTACCCAAGTTTTGAATCAGAGTCGAAACGAATCAGGAATCTAATTAATATTCAGATGGAAATTTAGATAAATCCGATTAGAGATAAGAAATATCTTTACATGATCCATTATATGTTCATAGGGATGGATATTTTAATACCATCTTGTACAACTTCAGCAGTGTGCTTCAAACTCTAATTTGAAATAATTCATAGTTAACTGTCTACGTTAAGAACTGAATACGTCGAAATATGTTGTTTTATCTTCACAATTGGGAGTTGAATATTTAGTCTTAAAGATATTGCCATTTGTGACATTAAATTAATGTCACAAATGTTAATTTCTCTTAAGATCACCGATATTTTGACATGTTTAGTTTTGAACTTTGACATTTAGGAGTTGACTATTGCAAATGAGAGTTTGTAACAGAATAGCACACCGCTGTTTTTTATATAAATACTAACTTTACAAGCAACCACTGACTCTGCAATTTGATAAATGTTCTATAGCCCTAACTGTATTAACGAAAAAACCAAGTCTACATGTTTGAAAAATGGACACAAATGTCAAAGACGCCTTCGAGTCCAATAATATCAATATAGAAATGACGATTCCACAAAAAAGAAACCATCAATCTCGAGCTGGTTTAACAGCCAGTTTAACAGTTTTGCAATAAAAGCCATATAACAAAAAATATATTCGGAATATTCTATTAGTGTTCACACTATTCCTAACAGATTCATGTTTCAGTACAAAAACAAAATATTTATCAATCAACATTGACTACGAAATTAACAGTAGATTCTACACAACACTTTAAGGTCTATCTTAAAACGTGATGTTACGAATCAACAAACAGTGTGCGGTATATTTCTATCGGATCGCGAATTGCGTCGTGCGACGACGTGTATCTGTCGTTATTAAATTAAAACATTTCGTTATTTATTTTTTTCTACATTGCCTGCCTTCCGACTTCGAAGTTTTGCCTTTGCATTAAAAGAAGAAAGCCAACCCGTCAACACTCAGAGAGCTCCTTTAAATGTATATTAATCTCTCTTTAGAAGTTCATTAAAAATACTAAGCAACATTAAATCTGGATGCGTCCCAGAGTTGCCTTTTAACGGCTGCTTAATTAACGACTACTTAAGTATGATAGGTGCTGGAAGCAAACAATTAATCGAAGAAAGTCTATTCGATTGGCGTAAATTCTCTTCATTTTTGACAAGATTGTAAGTATATTTTACAAATCTATACATATGTATTAGCATAAAAGTATCTTATAATGGATTTAATAAAAATAGTTATAAATAAAAAAAAAATCGTCAATCATCTCATGTGTCAAAAAATATTACTGTCAAGATCCCAAAATAACCTATATTTTGTGAACCACATATTAGTACACATTGTTATAAACTAGGCAGTTTCGACGATTTTCACACTTATTTGTAATATTGAGTTATTCCACAGAGGTATACATAGTACAATTATATTAACGTCTGTTTTGTTTATTTCAATGCTAACACTTTAACTACTACATTTTTAATTGTCAAATCAAAGTTAAGGGATCATTAATGAAGTTAAGTGACCGATATTGTCTATTTAAAGTTAATGGTCCTTAAGGTGGTTTAAGCGATATTTAACTGACTCTGGGAGTGACAGTTTGTTAAACCATTACTAAGGAACCACTACAGGAGGATTAAAATTTAAGTGACGTCTCTGAGCGCGGCAGTAAAATGTGACAAGTTGTCCTCCACACATTATCTGTCGAATCTTACATTTACCATTTGCGTTTTTATCTTTTGGTGCAACTCACCAAAGTGTACTAAAGTAACCAAATAAATTATATATATTACTGTGGTCAAATTGATCATAAAAAGAAGTATGATAAAAAATTGCGGATATACGACAATGAAAAATTGTCAAGAGTCAATAAAGTTAATTTAAACATAATAAATAAAAATCATAGTAAAACTATAAAACTGGGCGAGTGCGAATTGAAATCGCACACAGAGTGTGCCGTACTACTACAAAATATATTAACTGATTAGGTACCGAAAAAGTACGTTCTAAAAGTGCATGTGCTTGTCGAAAAATTTAGCATAAAATTTGATAGAAATATAAATAAATATCACTATTTTGCGTTAGTAAATGTTGAACATTCTACGTTTTCTTTTAATTAATTGATAAATCAGAGAAATTCTCACTGACGTAAATTTTTGGCATGTATAAGAAAATGTATACAAACTGCATACATTGTTTTCGGTACATTGAATAAAGATAACGAAATATCGTAAAGAAACGTGTTTACTAAGGCGGGATCATTATGAAAAAAAAAAGATTTTAGACGTTTTAAAGTATTAACATCAGGTTCGTTTATGATTGCAGAGAAGCAATAAAATCTATTTGATTAAGTGTAAAATATTACGAAGTTCACTTGCTACGTGGAGAATACATATTTGTAAGTTCTTCCCATATAGTTTCTTTTTAATATTTTTTTTCTATAAAACAGAAATCAAAAATTCAAAAAATATTTGCCATTTCAACTTTATGAAAACTTAAATGATACAGATAAATTCATAATTTAAAGCATCAATTGATATTCCAAATTAAATATGGATAGAGGCCGTAAGAGGAGGACTGAATTTGAATCATGATAACAAATGCTTTTTAATTTTATGATTTTCGTTTTTAATTATTCAAATTTAGTCTTCGGGTTTCCATCCATATTTGATTGAATATATATCATTTAAATCATTTTTAATTATATAAGTTAAACCAAAAAATATTGTAATTTATGATAATATTTAATTCATTTTAAAAGAAAATAATTTTTATTGAAAAACAATTTAGCTAGCCAGTATAAATGTTTTAACTATAATTGCATTAATTTTGAAAATCCCCGAAAAAGATTCAATAATTAAATTGTGTGTGAATGCAACAACAGACTGTCCTACTGAATTAAAACATGTAGCCCTACCCTAGAGCATTATAGAAACGCTGCTTTTAACTTCATTTCGACACATAATTTAACCGGTTTTTTATAATTATTCCAAAACAACAAAAGAAAAATATTATGTATATAACGTTAATAACAAAAGTAAAATAACCTATTTATGCGATAGTGAAATAATAGTTACAGAACTTCCATTTCTTCCGTGAACTTTTGATTACCGGAGCGACTAGTGCGTCAAGGTTCGATTACAAAGTACGTACCGATGAATCGTAATAGTGCCTCACCAACATCGGTCGGCGGCGTCGGAGCACATCGCGCGACTGGCGCTTTCAAAAGCTCGTACGCACTGAATGAATCGATGCGGGGACGCCCGCCGCGTAACCAGGATACATCACGACAAACCGTGCAACGGACACCCGGCGACTTTGGGTAGACTACGGTCCGGAGGGCGTTCAATAAAAATCCGCGTTGCATCTAAAATGATGGGGTTATAGGTATGGAAAATTATTGATCAGACTGAAAAGCATGCGGCATATTCAATGTAAGCGGAACTCGCTGAAGCGATAGTTTTCTGAAGTGCGGCAATGTTTCGTGCGAAACCTTTTTTTTTTGTGATTAAAGTTTTTAATTTCGATAGATCCGATTCAAAAGTCGCCTCGCCGTCAAACTAACTTAGAGAGGTCCCTGACGCTATTGATGTTTTCTTGTATTCGTTCAGAATCTGAGACAGTATTAAAGGGAAACTGAACTCTGACCGAAATTGACCAAACTCGTCGTTACTCTTTTTTGGGTTAAAGAGTCACTGATGCTTCTAAAAAAATCCAAAGGTTTTTTTTTGTGGGACTCCATCAAGCACACGTGTATACAGAAATCGTGCACAGTATATTCACCTGGATATTTTTCCCGCGCCCCGCATCCACCCCGCCTCTGAGATTTCATCATTTCGGCCTTTATATTACATTATATTTATTATTAAAACTTCAACCCTGCATTTATATCGAATTACGACATTCGTCATATGCAATAATCCTGAAATTAACTTATAAACTTACTGCTTATTATTTAAAATTTCCTAGTTGGTCATTATGATAAAACGGATTCTAAAATATGATATATACCGATTTGGAAACCGGAGAGTTTAAAGAACATTAAAAAATATATTTATATATTTAATTAATAAAAAAGAAGTTTTAATAAAAAATAATAAAAAAGAATAAATTACAACAATATATATTATCCAAATCTAAAAAATTAGAACTGATGATCCATCCTGCAAACAGTTCGGATCTCGCACCAGGTAATTTCTTTATGGTCATAAAAATCAAAAGTTACGTAAAGTCAAACGAGACTGTTCAAACACCATATATAAAACATGTCCCACGATCAGTGTTGCAATATTTTGAGAAATGATTCCAGCAAACGAAAAAGTATATAAAAAAAATATTTCTAAAAACAAGATATACATTTCCATTTATATCTATTACTTCACTTATAAACTGTATTATATATGAGTTGTGTAAAAGAGTCGGTGGGCTCCTCGTAAGCTTTGAAAAAAAATATCAATTTTCGCGAATAAACTAACATTTGTCCGATAACCTCGCGTGAATCATGCGTTTGCTTTCTGTAAATGTTACGGGAATCCCGCTATTCGTTGTAATCATTCAACGGACAAACGTATTACGTAGTGAAGAAATACCAAAAAGCATTATTGTATTGAAGACTAATCTCACTAAAACCGTCAATAACAAACTGGCTGATAGACACATCGGTTTATATACAGCACTAGACTGTGAGATATTATAAGTTCAAATGTTTAACAACAATATATATATTAGGATCGCATTACGGAGCAGGGCCATAATAATCCCTATGCTAGCCCGGTAAGGCTTAAGTTGGTTTAAGCAAATAGTAAAAATCAATACACAATTTCAGAAACATATTAAAAGTTCTAACTTGAATAAGATTCGATATTCACAAAACTGATAATGAAAGGAGAATGGAAACTGATATCGGAATGTAAATTGGTGCAAAAATTTGGATTGGAATTAGAAATATGAACGGATTATTCCGTTCATGAATTTAGACACAAGGTATAGGGCTTGCGTGGTTGGCTATAAGACAATTAAGAGAAATTTGCCTTTGAAGGTCTACACCAGTGCTGGTAATACGAATGAATGCTATGTTCATGCAGGCAAGGCTGGCGGTTGCCACAAATACAATATAAGGAGGCATTCATAACTCTCGCTGAGATTTTTCAAAGTGAAATTCGTCTATAGATTTTAAAGTAATAAGTAATCACAAGTAAAACCTGTACTGATATTACAAATCTGTCGGAAGAACGTGGCTCTGTCATTCGTCAGCGTGTCTGGTATTTTTATCGGCAAAACCGCTGAATGATATTGAAAGAAAATTGATAGAAAAGTAGCTCAACAATGATTTGAAAATGATCAATAGTCTTTCTACTCTGATGGAATGGAAAACACGGTCAGGGTTGTTAGACACATGCGCGACTACGATGCGTTTAATATAAAAGATGAAGTTTACTCGATATTCACGTCGTCAAAGTCGCGGGCGAAAGTGAGTATATGCATACAATTTGACTTCAATGAGTCAGAAATTGCTTTTTGGAACTTTATTTGTTAGATAAAGCATCATAGAGAAAACTGTACAAAAATGGTACAGTTGTAAAAAACAATTAGCACTAAATATAGTGCTAAATGCTAGACTTAGACTGTCTTCGTGTACGGATTGTTTAAAAGTAATTCTGTTTACCTACGTCGATGCTATATTTTAATAAAACCGTATGGTATCACTAAGCGTTGAATATTGCCATGGATTAGATGTGCTTTACGGTGAATTTAAACATGATCAAACATCTTAGAAGATCAGAGAAACCATCGACATCTGTGCAAATCACACACCGAATTATGTTCACACTCGATGACGGTTGGGTCGTAAATAAAAGAACTCACAACCATTGATGCTAACAACATCTTTAATTGATAATAGAAATGACTGTCATCTCATAAACTTGAATAATGCAAATTTTTACTATAGAATCGCAAAAATAAAATACTTTAGCTCTTTATAAATTTTATGAAAATGGATATTGTAAGATATTATTTATAGCCAAGGTTTGGGGTAGAAGTGTATTAAATTTTATAAAAACTTTTGATTTGTACCATTCAGTTTAAGTCAGAAATTACATTTCTAAATTAATGAATATTCTATTGTGGTTAGACACAAAAATCTATTTCAATGCATACATTTTTCCTGAATATATAGACAAAAGTGATTGGATGACATCCAAAGAATTCTAGATCGAGACTTTAATTATTCTAAATACGAACAGAAATAGTTTAGTCAGTACAAAAAAAAAAACTATCTTCTAACATAATTTCAAAAGACATACCCGATAATAAAGAAATGCACTGATTTATCAACGATCGCTTTATGTAACATTAATCTCGTCAAATCATCGCACTCGCGTCATGACAATATAACACGTAACAAGCAGAATAAACTAGAGCTACACACGGTCATAGACTGTATGATGAGGCTGGTTTGCCTCTCGAGGAACTCCTTCTTGACACCCCTGAACTTAGTCCGTAAAGTTCCTTTCCCGTTCATCTTCGCGGCGCGGCACCTCAGGCTGCGAGTTCACGCCGCATCGCCGACGTCCGGAGCGACCGGCCACTTCGCATTCGCGCGATCGGCGGGGAGTTAATACACTAAAATAGCCCGTGAGAGTGCGACGGGCGCCCGTGAAACAGTGAGTCCAGGTGGGCGGAGCGCGGTGCACTGTCTGCGGCGGGCGCGGCGGCCGCGGGGCTATTTTTGCGAAGCGCCGCACCGGCCGTTCGACTCCCGAAATAATTAAAAATCGTCAATACAACGCCATTTTTACTATCGTGCTCACGATCGGGCATGACATTATGACTATCCGTACGTTCGTAGATCGAAATTGGGCCGTTTTCGAATCGGAAGACAAAACGGGCCCGTCACCCCGAACGCAGACCAATCGGCCGATAGGTTTCCAACTGAAGTCAAACTAAAACTCTTCCTTCATGCTTCGACGGGTATTTTAAGTCGTCAGTTTCGAGTATTGGCATCCCATTAGGGATAACTGTCGTTGACAACCCTGAGCGACACTGAATCCTTATAAAGGTCCTAAACCCTCAAACTGAAAAAGATTGTGGGACAGCGTTAGATTCTGTCTCAACTTCGCAATCATATGAAAATAATAAATATACAGAAAGAAAATTCCTCAATTTTTTGGAAAATGTATTGGTTTCTTTAATTATTTTAATAATGGTTTCATTGTCTGATTAAAACATTGTATACGTGGAAAGTGGAATAATATGAAAACAATTTTGAATTGTAGGCAATATTCTTCTATAAACGAAGTTATAGGCATACCTATTTCACGGAAGGCAACAGTGTGTATCATAGTCAATTCATTAATATTTTTATCGATTTATTCGAGAATTATGTTTTGTTACAGAACTTACAGCATTTTCTTTTTGTTCAAACAAGCATTGTATATGATATATAGTATAATTACTATTTGATATATACTATCGAAGTAACGAATGTTCGCATTCGCGAATATTCGTATGTTTTTTGACATTCATATTCGTATTCGCAAGAAACAGCGAATGTTTGGCGAATGTATTTGATAAACAAAAAAGAAATTGTATATAGAATGGACTGGAGAATATGGAATGATAATACCGATGAGATTTATATATTTTTATTTACTTTACCCACCTATATTTTTATAAACAAAATATTGTATTTTGGAGCAGCCTTAAATTAGGCAACTAAATTAGAAATACTGTCTTTTTAATTCTTGTTTTATTAAAAAACAAAATAAAAAAGGTCCTTCCTCACATAAAAAAAAAAATATATAAATTTTTAGAAGAAGTACTTGAGAGGTCTAATAAAATTAATAATATCCATTTCTGATAAGTCTACAATTATGTAATATTTGTACTTTTAGCAGCATATAACTTAACTACTAAAGAAAACAACAATTAGGCATGTAAAGCAAAATTAAACTTATAAAAACCATAATGTTGTATATGATTAATTAAACCTTTAACTTCTTTATTTGTAAATAAAGTCAATAAAGCCGACACGAAATGGCAAACCTGTCTAATATTTCGCGCGCATTTATTTGAACGTCAACATTCGCTCGCATTTGCGAATGTGAAAAATCTAACACTCGTTACATCAATAAAATATACATGCCGTAAAATGTTCCTACCCAAATACATAAACGAATTCAAAATCCAAGAACAAACAAACTACTTGCCGGATGCGTTGATCAGTTCCGGCAACTGTTTGTGTTGCGAAATCGCTAGACACGGAAATGCACAAATGCCAGTGGGGGCAACGACCAAAATGAAAAGTCTATGTCGACGACCATAATTAAAAAAAAAATTGATTTTTGTGTCGTAAAAATGGAAAACCCTTACGATGACACGAAACTAGATAAGCAAAGATAAGTTTACCTCGATTTCCGTAGATATACCCGACCCTCGCATACTGTTACGAGTGTGTAAGCTATCAAACCATTTTTTTTTTTCAACTTTTTAGGTAAATTCAATTTGCAGCACATTGATAACATCGTTTCCACATAACTGAAGATTATTAAAGTACATCACCGCACCAACCCATATTTATTGCCATTTATTCGAGAGCGCCAAATAAAAAATCATTTTCATAAATTGATTGAAAAAAACATACGAGCCAGCTAATGAAGAAGTGAGAAATAAAAAAAATCTGAATTCTCATTGATAAGACCGCATGTTATGTTTATGGTATATTTATTGTTTCCCTCCAAATTTACACGAGTCTGCATTATTTGGAACCATCGTATAAAGCAGTTGGCCCAGTGTTCCTTAAGGACGTTTTCAATGCCATCTTGGAACGCATACACCGCCCTTCGGAGCTTATAAATCGTATACATCTAACCTTACCTTTAATTTCTAGATATAAAAATTAATCACAGAGTAAAAGCTCCGGACTGTATGGCGAATCGTCATTACTTCTACATTTAATGCGTTCAAGAACTCATTCGTTACCTCAGCGGTACGTGTTTAAGCGCTGTCGCGGTGAAAGACGATTTTGCTGCGAGGACGATTTTTGCGAACTTTTTCAAACCCTGCGCGAACACATACTCATGTACCGCTTTGCAATTACTGTCCTATGGTTTTCAAGCGGTATTGTAGTATGATGTCCTGATTTGCCGAAAAAAGAAGCAAACATTTTCATATCAATACTATGATTTTTTTTTAATTTTCAGCAAATCTGCAAATAGAAGACCCATTCTGATTGCTTTTTTTTTTTAGGTTCAAAATACTACACCGAGCTTTCGTCGTCAGTGTCATTATATACAGCCAATCATCGTCTTTTGTTATATACTTTTTTATCATTTTACAATATTCTATACTTAGACGTTTCTAATTATCCTGCATGAAATCATGTGATAACCATCAAGAGCAAAGCTCCCTAAATTTCAGACGTACATCCAAAATATTTTGTACTTGATTTATACCAAGATCTAATATAATACGAATTTGGTCATAAGTAACTTTTTTTTATTTTAAATAGTTGCAGTAAAGTATCAATATTACTTTCGGTAACAGCAGTTGTAGACCGATCTTCACGTAAATCGTCAAAGAGATGATCAAGCTCACAGCCAAATTGGTTAAACCAAGAATACATAGAAGTACTAAATAGAGTTTCATCACCAAATGAAGTCTCTGGCAACTTTCTTGTTGCCTTAAACTACATTGACAATCGTAAAAAATCATAATGTGGATATTTTCTACAGTATAAATTAATTGTAATGCCGACACACAATTTGCAAAACGATATCACAATAACAAAACAATAGTCAATCCATACAAACTATAACCTACTCTCAACGAGTTTCAAATACTGTAGCAAATTTTTTCCTTTTTATATTCTTAATATAAATGGCCAGTTCAAAATATTTTCTAAATAACCTACGTACATCTTCTTTACAATTTCACGGCAGCGCTTGCGATACGGGGTGAACGGGGATGGTAATGCAGTATCTGTACGTTGGTACACGACTCACAGTTAATTTTGTTAAGCCTCACAGTACAAGTTCCGAGTTCATCTCTATTCACATATTGCACATGCAATAAGAGTTTATCATTCTAACTGCCTCGATATGCGAGTTTTCTAAAGTTAACATTACCGAATTCTTTTTCTTCTTCCGCGCTCTTAACCGTTAGATAATGATGTTGCTGATTTTTAACCGTTAAATAATGGTATGCTGAATGAAAAATAAAACCCACTGGAAAATTCTCGCGCTCGGAACTCGCGGCCTTCGAATTTACTGTCGAATGTCCTTCTACAGAACTCAACTCTATATGCAATGCACTATATTTGGATTGGACTGTCCAAAAGGGATTGCAGTTGGAAAAGGGGATATATCTCATATCCACATTCTCGTTACGTCGCACGGGAAAGCACGTTTACGATTCGCAGTTGGACACGAACCATACTATTTTCCGTTTAAAATATCTTTTACGATTCTATAACGAAAAAGAAATGCAAGACTGACAGGATCTCATGAACGTGAGGCGCATCAATACACGACGACCATAATTTAGACGATAAGTTTGAAGCTATTAACAATTATATTTTAGTACATTTTTGTATTAAACTATAACGTTAAATATATTAGTACATTTTTGGGTTTGACCATACAACCTTGTGGCCCTCGCTTAGTTGTTCAACTTTCGCAACTCAGTCGTTTCCAAATTATTACTAGATAATCTCTATATATGTGTCTATTAAGAACAGATGACACTCGATGCAAATAAAATAACGAAAATAAAGAAAACATAATTTTAGTTTTATTAAAAAAAAGCAAATGTAATCTAAGTGTACAAAATCAATTCCCCATCTAAGGCTTAATTTTTATTTCTTTTTGTATTACAAGGAAAAATTAGGAATGTTTCATTCATATTTGATACTTTTATTTTTTACCACAGGTCTCCAATTGGTACCTTCTTTAAATATTACATAACACTTGCTACCTTGGCATTCACAGTTGAATGTTTTATACTAGGTCCCTTCTGAATGATTACAATTTAGCTCTTTTTAATATAATATATTAATATTGTCAATTTGTTCTGCATAAATTTTTCTAGAACGTCTTTCGGCGATGTTTTTTTCCGCAGACATTCACTCTATAGATTTCTATTAGTAATTCATTCCCTTTCACTTTTACCAGCTAGTCAAATTATCTCAAAATTTTATAACTTTTTTCATGGTTGTCATTATATTTTCTTCCTAACCACACCTTTATTCATCCAGCTGTATTTCAGACACTTCGCACATAACACGTCGGGATCATAATCCCACTGTATTCATTTCTACTTCCATGTTTTTTCTTTACTAACTGTAAAGAATAACGTAGAAACCATAATTTCACGTTCAAAAGCTACAACGCTTCACATAAGATAGCAAGCTCTAATTTACTTTAACTTTCGCATTTACTTACTGTCATTCTACTATCTCGACCGCTATCCCCATCCACTCGCTCGTGAGCGAACAATTCTTTTATATTCCCTTTCAATTATTCAATCCTCTTAATTTTTTTTGTAGTACTGCATTCAGGCGTATAATCCGATGCAAACTTTTTGGCATTAATAAACTTGGCGCAAGACGTGTCGCAGTGACTAAGCTGATGGTTTCAGAGGCGCGTCTCAGTAGAGGAAGGTCGTGACACGCCCGCCTTATTTTGTGCCCGCCGCGCGCCGTATAATATTTCGAGATTAACTGCACATGCGTATGATCTCGCGCGCAACTTATCTTCAGAGACACCACGAAGTTTGCATCGCTCTATAATTTATTTTTGTCGACTGGATTTATTGTAGGAGTTTATTTAAATTTTGCTAAAACGAAGCATCTTCAATTATGCGAAACGATCAATTAAAGATCATTTTTGCTCGGCTACGGCCCGCTACGTCGTATATTTCGCGCTTACTACAATTGTTTTTTTGTTAGGTGAGCAAAACCCTTTATATGCTCGTGGCCACCAAACGACAGCAGGTGTGAGGTTTGGTAAACGAGGTGCCCTTAATTTTCATTTTAACAAATGCCTTTAGTGTCATAGAATGTATACGATCAAAATACTCCAATTTCGTAGCTATGAAAATGTTTTCTGCAAACTCTCAGGAACTACGCATTAAACCCGTATTACAAACTGAAATATTCCGCCTGAAAATTTCAAATTGCGTCGCTACCCAAAACATCTAATTCGATTTGACACTTTTGCGTAAATATGTTTTTTCTATCCCTTTAGATTATTTACCTAACGAGGATAATGCTACTCCTAAAAACCACAGAGTAATAATCCAGAACACGGACTAAACTACCTGTCAAATTAGATTAAGGTTTGTGGATTAACACCTCACACAATACAATATTTGTGGATTTATTTCATCACGATTGAGTAACAAACATACAGACATTTAGAACATCGATTGCTGTTTTATAACACGTAATGAATTTAATGTACGTATATGAATCAAAATAAGAGCAGGATCGACGTCGCTATTTGTGACACGATCACGTCGGAAGTGGTCGATTGAGCCGGTCCCCGAGCCCAGGGACGAGCGGCGATTCCCGTTCACAAAAAAAAACTTGTAAAATCTCAATTACTCTTCCTAATACGTTCAAAAAATACTATTTATAAGTCTTTATGTTCGTTCTTTGTAATTAAAACACCTAAAATGATTCATGTTTTCCCATTAATTTTTCGGTTAAAACACGTGTGTAACTTTGCAATCAAATTGTCATAGATTTTTTTTTTTCTAAAATAAGTCTGTCGATAGATTGTGACTTAGTACGTATCTCTAACTATCTACGCACTGCACGCGAAGATACTTTTTCGACCGATTTCTTCCGTTTTCATGAATACCCTCTATAATACTCGAATACGTATTACACAAAATCATGAAATTTGAAAATCATTCATAGATACATTTGAATCTTCGTTTTGAAACACTGTAACCATCATGCACAGACAGGCGAGACAGATGCGTCAGGGTACTTAGTTTTGTAAAATTTTAATAACCTCACTACTGCTGAGACGTACCCTCCCACAATATTTTCATTTCAGATTGCGTGGCTAAAGGTGGGTCGCGCCAAAAGTAAAACGAAATTCGTAAACGTAATCCGTAATATTTTACAGATTGTCCATACAATATCCGACAAATCTTATGGTTTACGTTTACGAATTACGGTTTTACTTTCGGTGTGACCCTTCGTATGAGCTTCCACACTGTCGCTGGGTGGGTTCAGGCGTCTGGAGACCGTTATCACCGATGCGATGGTACCGTCCAACATCAACGACTTAACCGAAATTAAAGACTCGTAAGTCAATTTGTCAGGATTCGAACCCGGACCTCCCGACTCGAAGAGAACGGTCCTAATTATTCAGTCACCGCCGCACTTGCGATATGTATGCATATAGTGTTAATACCAATCTTCAGATCAAAAGGATTGGGTTCAAAATTGACTTCCAAAATTTGACCCAAACCTGTGTTCAGATCGATTGTATTTATTATACACATAGGTACATATAATATGTGCCAAGTGTATAACTAATTGAAGTTGTAGAAGGTATCAAGATTGATGTATCTATTCGAAAGCAGACACTGTTAGCAGATTTAACTCTAATGTACCTCGTATGCCGATAATGCAACAGATAGTTAGGTACTAGGCCATTATCGCATCGCGGGTAGGCAATAAATAATGCTTGATGTAATATTTCCGAGTATATCGATCGTAATATCGATGCTAATGGATAATTCGAGGTTTATATTCATTCTAAAATATCCGCGGCGTGTTAGTTTTATGACTGTGCGCGGTCGCGAAAAAATGAAGTCAAGTGCCCGACATTCGTGCCTACGGGCCGGCGCGCCGGCACCGGCCGGTTCGCGGCGAGCACGTCATCGCTACGTATATTAACAGTGATGTGGTCACCGAAAAATCATATCAGAGATTAATTAAGATGATATTAAATTAAATCGACAATTATATTCTTTCATATTTAAAGTGAACAATAGGACATCGTGTATTGTATTGTAGGAATCGCGCGCAACCCTGAAACAACAACTATATAGTAATTGTTACTCTTAATGTTGTAGTATTTCAGTATACCATTATTTTATCGACAAAATACCATGGTGTATGAAATCTGTATGTCACACGCACGCCATATGAATGTTTTATCATGACCTTATAACCCGTAAGATTATATTATCTATCACTTCACATTAATATTATCCCATAAAAAGAAACATACGTATACAAGACTCGTAATGCAGAATTTCCACCGCAAAAATTTGTGAGATATCATGTCAAACCAAGTCAGGTAATTTTAATTAGTATCTATGAAATCACTCAATCAAAAACTTTTCATAAATTCTTTCTTAATTAATTACCTACCAATATTATCTCTATAAAAAATATAATATGACTTAGCAATGTCACGGCAACATGAACGCATAATAATAATCTACCACATATTTAATTTAATAATAAAATACTTCTAATTGAACATGGACTATACTATAGCAGACCTAATTTATGCAATATGTAAACATGTACAAATAAAGCGCTCAAACTATTTATATCATGTTACCGTACGATTGCCAAATCATTATATATATTTATTATAGAAATAATGTTGACAGATAATTAATTTATGAAAAATTGTTGAATAAGTGCTTCCATAAATACTATATAACTAAAATAACTGACTTGGTTTTACATAAGATCTCACTATTTTTTGCTGTGAAAATAACTATTTTGCGTGAGTTGCGTTTATATACGTTTAAAGTTTTTGATGGATTTTTTTTGTACATGGTCGCCGTTTTTGGTTTTTCAAAGGGACAGCATCAGTGATTCACTATACCTACTCTATCTATCTAGATAGCGTAAGTACACACTCTATACAATTACAAAGTTACTTTAGGTACAGTTAGTAAAATTATTCGTTATGTCATATCATAGACAGATTTGTAAATTTGGAAAGGGAACGTGGATTTACTAACCATGAAGAAAATGTGACCGAAATTTAGAAAACGAGACTGGCATTTTCCGACGTTTCAGCTTTTTTTCTTCCTTTACAGGCTAAACAGTAGCTTCTATTCAATTTGGAAATTTGTTTCGCTACTATAAGCATGTTAGAATTTTAATGACAAGAAGTGAGCGATTGTATTAGTGACACTAACTTCGACTGGCAATAGTTCATACACTATAATAATAAATACGTAGGTCACATATAAAATTTTTAGAATTGGCCACTTAGAAACTGAAAAATAATAAAACATATTCAAATTTAAGAAATGGAACTATTTGCCGACCTTATTATGTATATTGTTTTCATTTATCATTTTTTTTTAATTGACTGCAAAATAAAATTACGTGTATAACGTCAACATGAATTTAACGTAGGACAATTTTGTTCCAATGATTTTCTATGAATTTCATTCCAATTTAAACCAATAAGGAAGTTTTAACAGTCTTCGGTCGACCTTTCATTACGGAACTCCATCACTTGCCCCTGTTTATAACTGGTTTAAACAGTTCAAACGTGGTCAACTAATTCAAATGGCATACGCGAAAAAAAAAATCATTCCTAATATTTTTCGTAATTTCATTATAAAAATTCCATTAAGACACCTGCGTGTAAAATTTTATCAGAATCAAAGAAAAAATGGCGGACTGATACGAAAGTGATACATGGAAATAGCGACAGACAGACACGATTAAAATACAAAGATTCTTTGTTTTTGCCTTTTGTTTACGAAATTAAAAGCATACCGCAAAAATGCCATATGCGAGGGAACAATGCGAAGACTCATGGCACAATAAAAAGGGGACTTACAGCGGTGCTATCTAACAAAATTATTTTGTTTGCTTTTACTGACAATTGTTTATGCAGATCTGACAGAACCGACGGAAGTCGGACTAGTTGCAAAAATACAAACGAGACCTTGATCGCGTTTTGTGTATAAACATGTCGCAATAGCAGGTGACAAGCTCAAGAGAATTGAGCGCCAGCTTAACCTGTGAAACTGTTGTGGGTTGTTACGTAATATCCTATCACTTTAAGGGAACAATTCTTGTGTCGATATATATAATTTAATTTTATAAGAGGCATATCTCGGAAACAGATGGAACGAGTTCGTTGTAAATTTTTACTTTGATAAGTCATTGCTTTTCAAGTTTACCCATATAGGTGTCTTTCCTGGAAAAACGAAATAAAAGAAATCTATGTTAATGGTTCTCGACAACAAATGACACTTCTTGACAAACTACAGATGGCAATATACGTTTTATTATGTATCTAATTATTTCTTTATAGAAATGAACATAAGGAACTTTTAATGTTATCGTATTTATACGACAAACTCGAAAGACGCGGAACGAAGCTCGGTTGCCTGGGTACTGAATATTGTAGGAAAGGCCAGATTACTATTATCGCTATCGTTTTAGCTTATAAAATCCAGTTCTTTGATTGCATTTGCAGTTTGAAAAATATGCAAGTTTTGTAATACAGCACAGTGCTTGAATACTTATATAAGAAACCCAAAAAGTCGTTGATTAGAGCCACAATGTTAATAATTATGCTTCTTAAAATATTGTAACGAATCAAAAATCTCGTAAAACAGTCTTGTAAACGTTTCTGATACCAAAGATCGACTTTTTCATGATCACAAAAGCAAAGCCTGTTCAAGACTTACTAGTATTTTTTTAGTATATAGTCTCCATTAAAACCTGTACGAACTACAATATACTTATTCTGTAAAATGCTTAGAATAGTTTGTAGATATGTAATCTTAAGTACACGGCTTATTATATGATACTGAATAAACATCTATTTGCGTTAGAGTACTTAAATAACAGTACTACTACTTAATATCTATTTAAACGGTGTAGTTTGTAATAAGGCGCGTCTCAGTTTACTCGATATTTACCCTAACTGTCTCATAAACCTTTAACGAAATATACATCGAAATGATTATTCTAATTTGTTGAATCATAGAATGTGTATTATTCGTAAGATGAGAACCTGACCATCTGTTTTCGCACGTACCGTAGAAGGCGGTTAGGACCCTATCAAAAAAAAAACAACTGTATATTTAAAATAAAATATCGGCTGAAATTGCCTAATAACTAAAGATGGCGACTAACTCTTTTTTAAACCAAAATGAATTAATTCAAAAGAAGGTACGGTGAAATGTTGAAAACCATAACACTCAGAGACGAACAGCGACAGCACTAGTAGACACCTAAGAGGGATGTTGCCTAATTTATCTATGCAGCGTCGAGACGAAAGTGCACCTATTAAATATAATACATAGTAATATACGGACATGAATACAAAGCGAACAGTACTTCTCCATATGGGCTGTTATACTACTGATATAAAGGATTTATAAATATCTAGTATAGGATTATGAGATTATAGGCTACCTTTTTTAATCGTTTTGTAAAGTCATAATCTAATATCGTTTGTATTTACGATCCCCGATATAGACCATAAAATCCATAGTATTGGAAAAAAAAATGTGTGTCAGCTCCGACGCACGACTGAAGTTTACTCCTTAAGTACGATTGTCTAAACAAACGCAAAAAGAGTTTATTTAACTGAAAAATTTCGTTTTGACTAAAAATTTAAGAAAAATTATTAAAGATAAATTTTTTTTAGCCTATCTACAATTATTTCATTTTTCATTTTTAGTAAAAAAACGAAGATTTATTATAACTACAATTATTAAAATATTATGGAATGTATTTTGAATAAATTTTTGTTTTTACCAATAATTTAAGAAAAACCATTAGAGAAGAAAATTTTTAACCTATCTACAATTATTTTGTATTTTTAATTTTAAGTAAAAAGACGAATATTTTTTGTAATTAAAATTATAAAAATATTATCAAGAAATATTTAAAATTATTTTGATAATAATGTCTTATTATTAATTAAAATTATTTACGTTATAATAATAATTCATTAAATAAATTATTATAATAACCTTGAAAAATTATAACCTACCGAGCAACCACGTGTTCATTTGATATTCCAGCATTATTATCTACACCACTTTCTTCCATATTATATCAATTGCACTTCACCAAATATAATAATAATGCATATAAAAATTCACGATAATAATAGTAATTATTAATAATTATAGTAATAAATCAAATGTTAATAATAAATATTTACATTGTAGAAGAACACTTTAAAACACAAACAAAACAGTGGTGACGATCCATATTAGAATTGTATAACTGATACACTATATATATATATATATATATATATATACATATATCGTTTGTAAACGTTGAACAGTATACTTTTATAATATATATAGCTATACACACAATATATGCGTCAGCTGCCTCGGTGCGTTGGTTACACATAAGTATACAGACAAGTATACAAGTATACACATACACGCGATTGAAAAGTGAAAGGTGCGCCAATAAGTTGCGCACCAAAAACCGCCTTATATGAAAATCGATTCTTAAGGAGTAAACTCCAAAAAAAGTTATTGATCATAGAGATATCAGATGCCATATATTGTTTATACCAAAAATCGTTTCAGCTCCTTCAACCGTTTAACGTGTATGAAAATTGAATCGCATCAATTTGGTCCTATGAAAACTAAAGAAAAAGAATTGTAACTATAGGTATCAACTAATTGTTAATTAGTTTTTGTTTTGTAAGTACATCTATATAATACTTATGTATATAATATTGAAACACCCAGATTCAAGACAAACATAATTTTTTAATCAAATAAATGTATGTGCTGTGTCTGAATCGATTACTCAAGCCTCCAACGCTGCACTAACCTCTCCAATCAGGCGATCGGTATAGGAAACAGCTATACATAATAGCATTTATAATACGCTATACAAATTTTTTTGGGCATTTTAAAATTTAAACTGAAAACGGTGAGATATTATTTCTTAATAATTACATTTTAGAAGTATAACTTATCCAACTGAGTGAAATTATTTCACTCAAATGTTACGTGACCGCAAAATACGAGTTCAACTAGCTAATAGCTCTTAAACACGTGCACAACGATATGATACAACGAAATGCATTACACGCATCTGTGAAGAGTGTAAAATTGAGTCTGCTCCGGCGCTTGATATGTTACAAGACTGTATTATTACATTCAGAAGAGATGTTTATTTTGCTACGTGGATCTGGTTTTAATGTTAATTTGGTTCGCGTAAGGAATACAGTACTTGCGTCATCGGTATCTCATCGTGCCTGTGAACTGAATCTTGGCTCTGAGAATGTAACATAAATTTGTACGAAACAAATCGGGAGTTTATTACAATTATCTATTTGAGTTGTTTGTGTCCCACTATTATTCTTAGTAAAATATGTAAATATGTCCAGAAATACATGGGTAATATACTATGAATAGCGAAACACAAAAATAGAATGTTATTGAACTCTCAGAGAAGTATGTCGAAGCGAGGAACGAATATTAAAAATACCTCAAATCTTATTGTCTTCGTTATCGTGTTATATTTATTTTCAAAGCAAAAATACCTAAACTGGAAAAAGAAAATAGATTTCTCATACGTTTGTCACCGAAAAAGAATTTTCAGCGTTTGCGTTTAGTAGCACCATCCGTTTTCGGCGTAGCCCTGGGGACGGAGTTGACAGATCGATGGAGGGAAGCGCCGAAGAGGCTGGCATGGCGCCATGGGCGGGCGCATGCGCTCGCCGAGCCGGTACTGCTCTGAGCTCATTAACAGAAATACTAGCACTGTATTCGGACGTCTACGACCCGCGGTTCAAAATCCGCGGCCACGTGGAAAACGGGCCCTATTAGTGTGACCATACACGTTTTGAACGGTTTCGTGACGGTCCGTTTTTTCTCTACGTATTGCTTGAGGTCTCATCAACTGTTCGCAGTAAAGATCCAAATTGATGGTTTTGTCTGGCGGTAAAAGCTCATAGTGAATAATGCCCATCCAATCCAATCATATATATAACATCAACTTATTGCGAGTTAATCCGGGTTTCGCTATTGTATGTGGAGCTTACTTGCCTTTTGACCATGATCTTTTTGACTTTCTAGTCATAGATATTCCATTTTTCATCACCAGTGATCAATCTTTTTAAAAACGATTCGGTTTCATTACGTTTCAATAGCAAATCACAAATGAGTACACGACTCATTAGATTTCTTTCAGTGAGCAATTGTGGGACCTAATTATCGAGTTTTTTTGTAAATCCAACTTTTTTCAAATAGGTCAAAACTATTTTGTAGTCAATCCCCAGCGTTTCAGCTATGTTTTAAGAACTGATATATGCCGATCTTGCTCTATATTTTCCAAAATGGCATCGACTTTATTCATAGCAGGTCCATCATAGCGAGGTTTATCTTTGACATAAAAATTACGGTACTGAAATTGCTTGAACCAGTTATGTGCTACTCTTACCGACACTACATTAGGTCTATAAACGCCATGATTTTTTTTTTGCGGTTTGTAACGCATTTTTTTCCGTTTTTGTAATAAAACTTCAAAATGTATCGAATTTCTACGTTAGATTCACTCGTTTTGTTGGACACAAATACAACAAAAAAATGGCGAGACACAGGTTTTACTTTTTATTTTATTTATTTTTTAATATCATCTATTTAGTAGTATGAAAACTAGCCAGATACAAAAAGCACAACTAGAGGGATTTAACTGCAACTTTTTACTTATGAATTACAAAAAACTTTTTTCCTTGACCTTAATAATTCATTAAGCCTAACTATGAGTTTTCAAACAAAAGGATGTACCGGTTACGTTTTCTTTCTAATAAACTAAACAAATAAAAAGCATTGTACGTTTATCCTCTATGTGTACCTAATCTACTGATTCGGTTACGGTGAAACTTTGGTAATATGTTCTACGCACGCCCGGGAAATTTTCTAAATAACTGGCCAAGAGCAAGTCGAATCATGTTCATTATAGGGTTCCGAAGTCATTATTATAAAGAAATGCACTACAGGTACAAAAATATGTTGTTACAATTTGTCCATGTTTTCCTCACAGAATAGTTATAAGCACTTTAGTCGCCTATAACTAGAAAAAAATGAAAGTAGACATGTCAACTATTATTATAAAAATAGTGTAAACTAAAGCGCGTTAGCAAAAGAACGTATCTTCGTAGCACTTACGTCCTTTTGTTGAGAAGCGCAGCTTTTCGGCAATAACTCAAAGATACTGTATCAGATCATATTAAAAATAATTTTCGTTTAAAGTATTTATTAAGCCTTATCTTTGTAATTTTTTTCATATTTTTTGGATTTACGGTTTTGAAAATAAATGGGTGGGACACAATTTCTGCAATTTACGGAACGATTATTTCCGAAACTATTCACATCATCAGAAAAATTGCTTAGAAACTTTAAAGTGTTTTCAAAATAACTGTCGAAATATGTACCACACGCTTCTGTTACATGTATGGAGTACCTGCCCTATAATTTTATTTTTTTTATTTAACCACCAAACTAAGGAGCGGCTTATACAAGACACCTACAATATAAATTTCATTAATATACGTCTTGTAGTTTTTTATGTAAAATGCCTGTGACATACGGACGGACGGGCGGACTTGACGAAACTATAAGAATTACATTTTCGCCATTTTGGCTCGCAACCCAAAAAAAAACCTAGAATTTGTCCACGGTTTCATCCAGGTCTACTACTAAACCGAACTAATGAACAGATTCTAAAAATTCTTTTACTAATAGATATCTGCACTATTGAGTAAATTAAACAGCTAACATTTACCCAGGGCTTCATTTATGAATTCATATCCTTAAAACGATTTTAATAGATAACTCTATCCCCAAGTACTGCAGCTTATATTATATCTTGATATTTGCCCACGGCTTCGTTGAAACCGAAACTGTGCCAAATAGCGAAATCGAAATTGAAAGCTGAACGGGGAGAAAAATCGAGAAAGGGACCAGAATCAGAATCGGAAGCGAAACCAGGACCGAAATCAAAAAGAGTACTGGGGTCTAAAACGACTGTAAATACGGGATCAAAATCAAAAGTGTGACCGAGATGTTTCATATTTCGTGTATTATACCTACTAGGTTTTGTCCCTGACTTCGGCTATATATTTATATAATTAAACCTAACTACTACATCAATTCTGAAAGTTAATTTACTCTTACAAAACTAGACTATTCTCAAGTTATTGCCTATATTTTATTTTGATACTAATATTTTCCTCGGCGTCGTACAAATCGGAAACGTGACCAGTAAGGGTATCAAAATTGAAAGTGGGACAAAAAACCAAAATTGCGAACAGAGGTAGAGATCGAAATTCAGTACACGATAAAATAAGAGCATGACTGGGATGAGAATCACGAAGGCTACCAGAATGAGAATTGAGGAGGGGATGAGATCGGGGTTTACAGCAAGATTAATAGATTAATGAATATAAAAGATGGTAGAATACATTTTATGTCCATGCGGGCGAACAATTCAGTCTCTGTATGTTTGTGGTCACAAAATTCGAAAAGTAGTCGGTCGATTAGTTTCAAATTTTGTTAGAACGTTGCAATCGAATATATGCGTGTTTTTATATCGCTACTAGCATGTGTACCCGAATTTGTCTGCGTATTTATAGGTGCTATTGAACCACACTATTATACTGATTCTAAAAAATTCTTTCACTCATAGAAAACTACACTCTCAAGTAACATAGTCCATGTTTTATTTTGATACTAGGCACTTCGGTTATGTTTTATTTTGATACTAGGTACTTATTTTGATACTAGGTACTTATTTTGATACTAGGTCCGCAACCGGACCGAAATTGAGAATGAGACCGAGGTCAAACTCGTGTGTCCTGTATCGAAATCAAGAATTTAAGATTGTCCGCAAGATCAATTATTATCAAATATGACGATATACATTCCACGCCCACGCCGGCGAAGCCTCGGGCGGAAAGCTAGTATATATATTTTTTTTTTTCATAAAATGGCTCACACTACATACATTTACAACATTTCCAACGCCATTGAAACTTATTAACTCACGAACTGAAATATCTTTTACACTAACAAATTATTCATCGGCTTTTTTTTTTTTTCAGCATCAACATCGGCCGGAGTGAATGAGATCTTCGAAATCTGGATACGCGTGTTAGATAAATAAATAGTAAACACACTCGCACGGATCGCAAGGCTTCATTCACAAAAATAACATCCGAAAATAAGCTCGTCCGACGGTAGAATATATCTCTCGGTGACCTATTTAACTAGCATTCTGTTAGACCAATGTCTAGTTCAGTTGCAACTGGCATGCTATAAAAAAAAAGCAAAACAGTAAAACGGCCAATAGATCTGATCTACTCCGCGAGCTAAATATATCTATCGCTTGCAACACTACGCGCGGCCCTTTCGTACGTTATAGGAATAGGTGTTGATACGCTAATAGCCGAAGACTTTCAAGTCGATAATGGAATATCTGTTTATTTAAACAATTTGTTGAACTACTAGTTTTTTTTTCTTTGAGGACCGTATCGATAAAACAGTTACACAATAATTACATAAGTTTAACGTCCATAAAAGTAATCAATGGGTTATGAAATAAGGAAAAAATGTTGCGAAAATATACGGTTATGTGTTTATATAGAATCTGAAGATAATGATTTAACCTCTTAACTTCTGATACCATAATATAAACATTATCATGGAAATATTTGTAAATTTGAAAATTACTTTTCTGTTTAAAAAAATTTCGCAAAACTAATTCTACATATTTAATATTGTTAATATATGTATATATATATACATATATGTGTTTTATTTGAAAAATAGAAAAAAATCTCGACAGTGAAACCAATAAACATACCCAATACTCCGTCTAAAAAACAGTGTTTCATTTTAAAGGAGAAAAAAAACAATACTTACATTCCACCCTACCGCCTGCTCATAAAGTTCCAATTTGGTTTCCTCCGGTTCACAATCGGTGTCCAGCATGGTCTCATTTCCGCTATCAGGGTCCAAGCTTCGCGTCTCGACGGCGGTCTGTTCGTACGCTTCAGTTTTTTCATCTTGTTCTGTGACTTCTTTCAGCGGTGCTAGAGGTGTGGACTCTTCTAGTGCTGCTTTCAATGAAGCTTGTTTCAATATGGAGCCAAATTTCTCGAAAAAGCTGTCATCAACTTCTTGTATTCTGAAAATACAAAAATTGTTATTCATCTTTGTCAAAGTAACGGAACTCTTCAATTCTTAGGAACAAATTAACAATACTCGGGCGAATCTTTTATAGGCTATCCGGATATTGGAATCACCTACCATAGCGTTGTTATGTTATTTTTGGAGTCGATGTCAGCGAAGGAAACACTATAATATACCTAGCAATAGACACCGACTCTAAAAATAACAATAATTGTAACTATATTATATTATCGTAATAACTTGATAGACTTTTAAGGAGTCTAATATTTTTCATTTCACTTTATTTAGGAGAACTCTAAAAATATTTTGATCATTGTTTGTTATTCATAGGTAAGTGTTGAGTTAAATTTTAAGTGGATAGGTAACTACCTACATTCTTGCGTGGTAAACACATAGATCGTACCTACATAATGTTAAGTAGAAGAATTAAGTTGATTATTCGGTTGTAGAAGAATACGCAATTATTTTTTTACTTTTTAGTGCATATTAATTTGTTTTGGAATAGTCTTTTTTTTGAAGTCAGGTTTTTTTTTTTGTTAAAATTTTTATTTGTTTAATATGTCACCTATTTAATGGTATCAATACTAGCCAGATACAAACAGCACAAACAAAGAGATTTTACTGAAACTTTTTAGTTATAAGATAGGAAAAAAATTTTTCCCGTACCTAATATAGTATACAAATAAAAGTACCTATATATATATATATATATATATATATATATATATATATATATACTCATATATATATTACTGCGGTGTATTTCAAACTTGCTTTTGCAATAGTTAACTGTTAATTGATAAAGTTAAAAGCTAAACTCGTCAAAATATGTTAATTCAAATTTTACAATTGATAAATGCTTTGTCAAAATTATATTAACGTCATAAATGTTAGTAAATAGATTAATTTAAATTAACTTAAATCTTTAAGATTACCTATTTTTTCACATATTTAGATTTTAACTTTAACAGTTAATTATTACAAATGAGGGTTTGAAACTCGTCGCTGTTAAGAATAGTATTTTAATTATTTCTGTATATATAATTTTTCTATATAGCAAGCGCATTGTTAAAATAGCCAATATAGAAACGTTCTCAATTTATGGAAAACTACATTTTCCATTTTTGGCGTGTGAAAGGCATCTAACCTGACGTACGCTGAGGCGTCATACAGGAATGGGTACCACCTATTATTATGGCTGTTACAAACTATTTATATATAGTCGGTTTCAAATAGGGTGAATAGGAACTAGGAATAATAAGACACTCGACAAATATTCTCCCTGTAGGTACTTACACCGGCGTCCAAATAATTCTTGCATAGTCTGCGTTAAAAGTTAAAATAGATTTAATTAGGTTAAAACGGTCACGATGTTTGAAAAAAGAATGCCATAACTAACTAAGACAACAACACATTGACAGATGAGAAAGTTAAATTGTGGAGAAAAATTATTTAACCGGTTCGTGCAATTGTGAAGGAAAAGCTTTACGCAGCAAGCGCATTTAGCTATGCACACTGGTTCTTGCACTTAGGACGTATTATACTGAAAGTTCTTTGTGATAGAATGAATATGTAAACTCAATAAAGTGAAGATGTGATTCATGTATACTATGTCTGGAGTGTACCCACATGAAAGGTACATGTAGGACCAGCGATGTGAGAGAATAATGAGGCTTGAAAAAAGGTGTACATAAATAATAGGAGTAGGAAAATGTTTCTTACGTGATTTCGCAGCCTAAAAAGAATGATCGACGAAAGAAATTTAAGAAGAAAATGCGTGTGGTGGAACGGTGGAACGGAATGGAAGCCGTCGAAACATTATAAGAGCAAAGTGGTGACATTTTAAAAGGTTAAATTTTGAATCTACTTACTACCCACCCATGACTGCTTGAAATTATTGATAATTGTCCGGTATTGATGAAAGAAAAGCAGGTAAGTAGGTATATAAAGTTCATACTCCGTGAAAATTTGTAGTGTGTATATAAACCGTCTGGAGAATAATAACAACTTTTTATTTTTTATATTAATTATTTATCATTTTGAAGTTTATGTATATAATTAAATTCTTTCTTGTTCGGCCGCTTGGTATGACGTCAGACCATATGATATTGCTCTCCACTTTAAAGCAGTCATGATGCCATATAAAGTATAATATAAAATATGAAAAATACTTCTCTAATTTGTTTCTAATTAATTGATAAAAATAAAAATGCTTTTGCTTCTATTTTTGTGCAAATCTATAGGTGTAATACTTAATCTGAATTTATAACAAAAATTGAATTTGGTAACTAATTAATAAAATAAATAAACGGATTTATTTATGAACACAATTGTGTCATTTGGCACTGTATTTTGTCATATATATCATCAGGATGGAGAAGGTGCAGCTTAAGCATCTTCTGTAAATATGTGAAAACTACTAGTTATGGAAACAAAAGTACCTACATGTGATGTCTACAAGCAACTTGCCAGGAAATAAATTAAAAGCCTTATTCCTTGCACAAAAGTACCTGACCTTTGCTTTTTTTTATAAAATTGTCAATAGTTTTATTGGTGCCCCCCAAGCTACTTCAGCAGCTCCATTTTATGTCCTTGACTACGTATTAGCCTTAATAGACTATTTTTTTGCACAAAATCTACAAAAGCAATGTTCACAATGAGCCTATTGATCATACCATTCCAACATAAACTTAATAAACTATTAATGAATTGTGAGAAGTGTCAAGAAAGTTATTTGCATACTATTTAAGTTTAAAATTTGCAGTCATAGCATTAATGATTTAATTCTTTCTTGCTTTGTTGTTAGCTCTGTTATTACTTTCCTTAATTTTATGTTATCTATTATAATTGGTGAGTTTGTGGCATAAAGCCTTGTAAATAAATTATCAACAAATTAGAAGAATATATTCCATAGTGTTTGAGTACAAAATCTTTTACATAATCAACTTACCTACTTATTGAGATAAAGACAAAACCAAAACGTCTTTATGTTCGTCAGCCAATAAGTAACATATTGGAAGAGGGTGTAACATATTTTTGTTATTCAGTTCTGATAATTATGTTATGTTTGGTCTTACTACCCTTTCCATAGACATAACAACTATTTGTTCTAGTTTATTCTTTGCATTGAAATTAAATGTCATCCACAGAAAGAACACATGCTTGAACTACTTCAATATAATTTTCTTTTTACATATAAAATAGTTGTGTTGACAATCAAAACAAATAAACAGATGTATAAATATTTAACTTTGAACAAAAATTCCAATTTTCTTAAATCTAATGCCCTAAAAACATCCAAAAATTGCTACACAACTAGAACTACTAGACTAAAAAATATTTTTTTTTGCAGCAAATCTGAAGTAATATTTTCAAGCACTGAATTTCATATCTTCTCTTTTAAAATAGATTTAGAATATTAAAAAGTACACATTTATTATTAACATCGAGATAATCTTTTTTTTCAAATTGAAAACTAAATGTGAGCGTAAACAGTTGACACACAAAATAAATGAATTCATTCTATTCTATTCTGGGCAGAAGCCAGTTAGATTATAAACTTCAATGGCAGTGAGTCGGCTTATATGCAATTAAAAAGATAAAAAAGTTTTCATATATCCAATCTGCATTAGTTGATTTTTACTATTTCTATAGCTTGATATCATATGACATCCTGCTTTAGAAGCATGCTACGAATGTCAGAATTTTTATGGTGTAAAAGTGAGCTATTTTTACGATTTATAAACTAAGATTTTGGAACTCTTAGATTTAAGCCTAAAGAAATTGGAATTTTAACTATGTACGAAAATTTAATATATATAAGAAAACTCTTTAAGAAAAATAGTAATGATTTTCTCTCACTTTTACAATGACATTCGGTAAAGAAACATATTAATAACAAAACACTTGTGTAGATAGATAGACAATTTGAACTAAATTTGTTTATTTCGATTATGGAAAATTCTATTGTAGGTACTGCCAAACCTACCAAAACCACTACCACTAGACCTACTAAAATTTCATTCCCATACAAAATTTTCAATATCAAATCATTATTTTTTTCATACAAGTTCATGTTGTTTCTGTTCATAACATGCGCATTGTCAAAGCAAAATTTATAGTTTCTTTGAATTAATTATAGAACAGTATTCAATCAAAGTTGCTGCCATTTGTAGTATCATTTAAACAATGGACACTTAAGAAAACCAAAATCCATCAAATCAAACCATACTCAAAAGAACTTGGTTTGTTTTTAGCAGAAAACTTGTTTGGAAAAATGGTAAAAACCCATTTAAATACAAATTTAGTATCCAGTATTTTATCAGAAATAAACTATACTTAACAAAGGTAAGCTATACTTAGTAATATCCATATATAAAAACCAAATATCACTAACTGATTGATCAAGACATCTTAGAAAGTAAAAATGCTATTTCAAATTTGGCAAGTGGATTCCTCATAGGGACTAGATATCTAAAGAATATTTGAAAATTCACTTCGTAAAGGGTTTAACATAGGGATTGAATTTGTTTGAAACAGTTTCAAGGAATAAGGTACAAATACAAAATTATATATCAATATCGCCTATTACAATGGAGACACATTTTTCACAATTTGGAGATTTCTGGGGTTGTATAATATATAATAATTACTGTGTATAAAAATTCTTTCACTTATAGGAAATACTATAGCCTATATTTAATTTGGACACTTGTATTTGCCCTGGTTTCGTACAAGTCAGAACCGTGATCGATAGTAGTGTTAAAATTGAAAACGGGATGTGGAGCAGAATGGTGAGCCAGAACCAGATCTGGGATCAAAACTAAATGTGGTGCTGAGATTAGAACTAAGAGCATTAACATAATCAAACCATAAACATAATGAGATCAGAAATGAAAGCGGGAATAAAAAATAGACAACAGTCATTCAATAATAAAAGATATAGGAACACATTCTATGTCTATTCTGGTGAAGCCTAGAGTGGAAAACTAATATTAAAATATAAAGAAAATCAGATTGTTGGTTAAATTTGAAATCTAATATCACATTGGTACAATATTTACACTTGTTTATTAAAACCTCTGAAAATGAATCAATGAAACAGATCAAAATTTATTCTAAACTTTTTTATTATATTAAGAAAACATAATTGTAACTGTTAAAATATGAAAATAATATATAATTTTTAATTTACTATAAAAATTTAAAATATAATAGATTCTCAAAAAAAAAATTTTATTACAATAGTAATAAAAAATCACTAAATAAATGCAATAAGACAACAATTACTTCCATATATGCATACACACATCATAATAAATTAGATTTCACATATAATATTTTCTTATACCGATACATGATAAAATATTTAACACTTATTCTTAAACTTTATACATCATAAAATGGAAGACGTTTCATAATAGACAGAAGTTGCCATTTTCATTATATTTTGTAATGCTATTAACTCTCTACACATTCTAATCAATACAATGATCTCCACCTCAGTAAATTGTATTTAGTTATTAATTCAGATTTATTTATCCAAACCAGACATCAAAGTATACTTAAGATCTGTATATTCTTCAGCTCCATGCAAACTACCTTCTCTTCCAATGCCTGATTCCTTTATTCCACCAAATGGTGGCTCTGCTGCAGATAGTATACCATCATTAATGGCTACCATACCAAACTCAAGTTTGCGTGACATACGAAAAGCTTGCCCCAAGTCTCGAGTAAATACATAGGAAGCTAATCCGCTTCTTGTATTGTTTGCTACTTTTAAAACTTCTTCTTCATCCTTAAACTTAAGGCAGACTGCGACAGGTCCAAAGATTTCTTCTTTGTAAATGTTCATATCTGGCTTAACGTTCACAAGCAAAGTAGACTCATAAAATTTGTTACCCAACTCTAAAGCTATTTTACCACCAAGTAATGCTTTAGCACCTTTATTTACAGCATCATCTACTAATCCACTTACTTTCTGTACTTGCATAAGATTCACAAGTGGACCACATGTCACGCCTTCTTTACTCCCATCGCCTAGAATGCACTTTTTATTGATCTTGGCCTTAAAAGCTTCAACGAACTTGTCATAAATATCTTCATGAATCAAAAAGCGATTGGCACCTATACATGCTTGACCATTATTGCGGAATTTTGCCAACATAGCTTGATCGACAGCATGTTCAATATCAGCACTTGGAAACACAATAAATGGTGCATTTCCACCCAATTCCAAAGCAACTTTTTTAAGGCCTGTTGAAGCTTGAGCATAAAGTAACTTTCCAACCTGTGTTGAACCAGTAAATGATATGCAAGCAACATGAGGATCTTCACACATGACTTTCCCAACTGAAATTGCATTTTTCCTACTTGTAGTGATTACGTTGATAACTCCTGGTGGTACACCAGCTTCTTCAGCCAATTTTGCTGCGGCCAAAGCTGAAAGAGGAGTGTCTTCTGATGGCTTAATGACACAAGTACAGCCTGCTGCCATCAGAGCACCTACTTTACGCGTTATCATTGCAAATGGAAAATTCCATGGTGTTATAACTGACACGACACCCACCGGCTGTCTCGTCACGAGTATTTGTTTATTAGGCCATGGGCTAGGAACAATTTCACCATTAATATGACGAGCCGAATCAGCAAACCATTCCAAAAATGAATTACCATATGCCACTTCACCTTTAGCTTCTTGTAGCGGCTTTCCAGATTCGGATGTGATTATTTTAGCAATCTCGTCAGTATTAGACTCGCATAAATTGAACCATTTGCGCAGAACCTGAGCTCTGTATTTAGCGGTTGTGAAGCCCCAAGTCTTGAAAGTTTCTGCAGCTACATCAATAGCAGTTTTAGCATCTATTGCATCCATGTCCGGTATTTCGGCGATAACATTATCGTTCACAGGATTCGTAATTGGAAAAATAGCTGAAGTATTGCTATTCACCCACTGTCCATTGATATAAGCTTGCTTTTTAAGTAAATGCATTGTTCTACACCCAAACGGAAAAACTGATAAATTATTAGCAATACCGATACTCCGAAGCACGAACATAATGCACAGTTTCGTTCTATTATTTGTGGTTATATACTAAAGTACCTCGATTCTGATAAGAGGGCAGAGATAGCGGGCGAGTAGATTATTCTTATTATAGTCTTGAAGCGACTGCTACGAAATATAAAGTGAACTTTATGTTGAGAAACATCACCGGAAAGATAAATTGTTCAATTGATAAATAACACAAAATAACATCTCCACCGAACAGCTGACATAATGACGCTGCTCTATGACATTGACAAACTGTCAATGACAGCATAAAAGTCGTCTTCATATTACTCTATGTACAGTCTTGTATAGTACAACAGCAATCAATAGATGGCGTAAGATTCATTTTTAATAATACACACAAAGCAGAACAGATGGCGCTGCCTTATGCATATATAATGTTTTAGTCGGTCGTGATTGAAATTATTAAACAATTCTTTTGTTTACATGTAACTAATAATTTGCATTGATTAAATTAATTAAAGTTCCGTCTACTAATCAAAAACTCGTTATCCTAGATATTATATGTGAGATTTTTTTATTTGAGTTATGTCAGCATTATGGAAAAAAATAGTTACAAGAATTTTTACTTTCAACCTTTTAAATTGATTTTCAGGTAGTTATACTATTTTAATTATGTATATAAGCAGTACATGCCATTAATCTAAAATAATTAAGTAAAATATATTTAATAAATACTTTATTCTACATAATACCACATTAATTGTCTATCTTTTTAGTATATACTAATTTTTAATACATACTGATGTTCGTGATCCTGTTGTTCGAAAGATTTTTGTTTTTGTAGTGAGTTATAGAATCCTTTCCACATAGATTCTTCATCCATTTTGTCGATAAAACGTTCAGATCGCTTTCACAAAATGTTCTTTTCACATTAACAGTAATAAACGCAGTGTGACTGCATGCAAATATATGAATCAGCAGCTGACCGTATTCGTTTCGACTCACTGACGTAAACACCGCATGTAAACTCGAGAGTGGCACGAAAATAAAGTAACACTCGATAAATGTAGTAAGTATATTAATTCAGTACGCAAATCTGACACCGCCGACACTGTGATGAACGCGAATTTCGATACGCCGGTTTTTTTTTATATACAAATCACACTACGTTGATCACCGAGATCTTTCCGTACAATGAACTTACTAAAGCGGTTCTCGACGACAGCAGGCGGCGGCGAGTAGGCGAACAAAACTGACGTAATTGAACCTGGCTCAGTCAGAGCATTCAATGCCTCAAGAAAACGGACAAACTGACAACGATTACGATCGCTGAGGCGCCTTAGTCATACTATGCGTGGATGGAATTTTGGATGCACGGATGGAAAAAAAAATATAAGGATACGCGGGTATGATCCGTAAACTACGTCAGCTTTTCCAATGAATCAGTGCATTCACAAGTTTTATTTAAAAAATCAGTTTATGTGAATTCAGAAAAAAATGGTAAATCAGCTGTTTTATTATGGTTTTAGTTAGTTTAAAGATTAAGGCATAATTTTTAATTTGTGATGAAAGTCTCCATCCGAATACACGGTGGTGGCAAAGCAAAAATTTAAAATTCGCAAATATTAACACTGGAATGTGCATGTAGGTCAAAGATAAAGCGATATATACAAACACATTAAGCCTTCAGTCTACATGGGTGAAACCTACAAAAACGACATACCCATGCATCAAATTTTAATTTCGTGTTATTTCTGAGAGAACTAAATCACAAAATAATATATATGTTCATTAATACCGACATTTTCCGGTTCTTAAAGAATACTCATTACTGATGGTTTTTACTATTTATTACATTATTTTCTACGAAATCTGACTGCAGAGGAATACTGTGAAGAGGTTTAAAGCGATCGTTAGCGTAGTTGTCTCTGCTGGGTAGGTACATATCAAAATTTTCATCAATAGCCACCCCATTGTATTTAGTATCTATTTATTTATCGAATACTAGCTTTTGCTCGCAACTCCGCCCGCGGTTTCGCCCCCGTAGACCTAAAACGAACTTATCTCGGATATCGCACCATAACGAAATCAAGATGCCGATCGCTATTCTGTTCTCGATTTTGATCCCGGTCCCGCTCTTGATGTCTATTTCTTTCATTCTCAATTCCGATCACGGTCCCGCTTTCGATTCCGACTTCGATCTTGATCTAAAGATATTCTGATTTCATTCTCGATCCCAGCTCCACTTTCAATTTTGGTCCCAGTACTGCTTCTCATTCCGATTCCGGTCACACTCTTGATTCTAATATTGATCCCACACTCGATTCTGACCGGTGTCGCATTCTCGATTTTGATCTCGGTCCCGACTTTCAATTGTAATTGAAAATTGTAAATGAAAATCGCATTCAGGTCGAGCTGAATGCAATTTTCATTCTGCTACCGGTCACAATTCTTATTTAGACTAAGACGTAGCAAATGCTTGTAGTATCAAAATCAAATTTAGGCTATATTCCTTGAATTCGAGTAGTGAAATTTTCCATGAGTGAAATCATTTTTAGAATATTCAGTGACCGAAAGATTAAGATGAAGCATAGTTCTTTTTGAAGTGAAAATTTCTTTAGACATTTGGGCATTTTTGAGATGGAAAAAAATGAACTCACCAAATTTATCGTTACCGTAACCGACACCTCTGTGTATAAGTATTTACTTATATTGGCCCCGTTTACACGAGAATTGAGTTTGGGTTGAAATATATTGATAATATAACTTAGATGCCGGTACTTCTCGTGTTGTATTTGTAAATTTACGTTTTAAGCAAGGAGATTGCAATTTTTGTAAGTAATATAATATGAATTATTTTTCATGTATAATAGCGCATTAAATGACAATTGTAATATAATTTTTGTATAGTAGTTTATAATAATGAATAGAATAAACCCTTCATTCAAAAGTATTTCCTGCACAATAAAATATTTCCTTACGATTCCAAAATTATACACGTAACTGTTCAAATTTTTCACGTCTGTCGGCACTCCCGGAGTGCCCCTGTATTTTTATCGAAAGCATGTCACCTGCAACATATAGCGAGTTTCATAGTAAACGAATAAATTGTTTAAGCGCACAATAAAAAACATACATAATACACACAGACAGTTTCTATTTTACATAAAATATTTCATTCCTTATACCCTCTTAGAGCTAGTTTTCCAAAAATTATATTTATGTCCTTATTTTTTATTTGTAATAACCAGATAAAATATAATTTTTGTTGTCGATAGCTTCAGCGATTTCGTTTTTTTTATATAAAAATTTCAACCCTTATTTCACCCCCTTTAGGGTTATTTTTAAGAACGATCCATATCATTATTTATTATTATTAATAATTTGCTAAAATATAAATTTTCTGCAAATAGCTTCAGCGCATTCAATTTTTCGTACAACATTTCATCGCCTATTTTGTTTCTTGCAAGGTTAATTAAAAAAAAATAAAGGCTGTGCATTAATATATCAGTCAGTCAATTTACTCTTTTATATAAAAATATATACATTACGATGATTGAACTAAACTTATGGTTTTTAATATTACATACCCACATTTCAAAAACGAAATATTTGCAATCTCTTTGATGACTTCGTCGGTCTGACACACGCGCGTTTTTGTCAGTCATTAAACTGTACAGATGATTCAAATTTTACATATTATAATCATTAGCATACAATTATAGAAATTATTGCAGTGAAATAAAATTATCAGAATCAGTTTTACGATAAAATAAAAATTTCGTAACATACCTAACAAATCAGACGCATTTCTCTATAGTGATATCTAGTCCAGACTATACAGATATTACAGTTTAGAATAATTTTATGAATAATTTCTGTTCTCATGCTATAACGAACAAGAAGTAAAAATAATGATTATAAAATATAATACATATACATATGGGAAAGTCGATGTGTGTGTGTATATGTTCCCTGTGGACTCCGAAACGGCTATACTGATTTTAATGAAATTTTCATGTAATCTTCAGATTGGTCTAGCGGATGATCTGGTGAAATTCGTTAACAATCGGATTAACAGATTTTTTTATTATTATTTTCAAATTTTTTTATTATTTTTTCCAGATTTCTCATCCAAAAATACACACAAACACAAATTTTAGTTCCCATAGACCCTTGCCCCTTAATTAGTACAAATTGGTGGGAATTGACAAAAATATCGCTTACTAATTCGTACCACATTAAATTTATAATCATTACTATAATTTAAGACTTATACTGGTAGCAGGATTGAAATTGAAAACAAGATCGGGGTCAAAATTGAGTGTGCGATCGGCATCAAAATCGAGAGCCTAATTGGGATCGAAATACGAAAAATGAAGAAATTGTTTGTCCTCAGCTTCGTCCAAATCAGAACTGTGATTGGTAGCGGAATCAAAATTGAAATCGGGACGGGGAGCAAAATCGAGAACGGGAACAGGATCACATTGACAACAGGACTGAAATTGAGAACGGGACTGGGGTTAAAAACGAGTATGGGACCGGAATCAGAATCAAAAGTGTGACTGGATCGGAATCGAAAGCGAGACCGGGTTTGAGATTGACATCAATCGATACAAAAGATGAAAAAATTCATCTATGTCCATGCTGACGAAGCTGCGGACTTCAACCATATGAGCAAGCCATCCACAAGAAACGGCAGAACAACGTTTTCCGGACCAGCTATGTTTATAAGAAAAAATTATAGTATAGTATAGTACACTATTTTGTTTTTGTAGTCACACTATTTTTCTTGTTTTTAAAATAAATGTAGATACTTACATATTAAAAAAATTGTCGCATTTTTGTATCAAAAAATGGTTTAAAGAATTCGCATAAAAATGGAAGTTAGCGTCACAGACCCAACAAGTTTTTTGCTTCGTTTAATTTTAATGACTTCTTTAAAACTGATTCCATCTCCAGTACCTATTATTATTTCATAATTACTAGTTATTGATACGTATTATTACACATTATGTTTATTATTAATACGACATTCAAGATTTCGTCAAATATTACTAGATAGGTATATTTTATGTTATTCGTATAACATTCACAATATTTTTTTTTCTTTTTTATTCAATTATCTTTTGTTTGAAAACGTATGTATTCAACACTGTAGTCAAAGAACTAAAGTCGACGCTCGCTTTTGACCTTCTTTCCAGGAACGACCGTTGTGCACTATAACCGTTGCAATTGCAAGTTTTTATTCTGCTTAAATAATGTTTGAGGGAAGTAAAGGCCTATAGCTATGCATCGATAAACTCATGAACAGAAAGACAAAGCCACGTATTTCGTAGATTTCTTTTAGACAATTTGTACGGTACACCAAACACTTTGGTGTAACACTTGAAATAACAAAATTGGTAAGGTTTCAACGATTTTATAAAGCGCAAATACAATCATAACTACTATATTGTATGATGGGTCTAGTCTATGGTCTAATGTACATGTTATTTGAAAAGAATTGATTGCTACGTGAATATAACAAAGGATTATACACAATGGATTATCCAACACAAGTACACTCGTGAAACTTGTGTGGATAATCCATTGAACTTGCACTTCACTTGAGGATAAGGACGAATTATATTATTAACTCATGATTAATTTCAATTAATCATTTATGACGATTCGGTTAATTTCCACTGTATAATTATTATATTTGGGAATAAAAATAGAGCGTAAAGTAATTAAAACACTGCCAGGTTACAGGTATTCTTACAAAGTTTTCGAATACACTTAAGGATATTTTTAGAGAGTATGTAGAAACTTTTAACTAGGTAGTTTTTATACTACTATTATTTCAAAATTCTTTGCGACACAACGACAACTAGAATAATGGATGTACAAAATATAGCTGGTACTTTTTACACATAGGCAGTGCTTATGCCTCAGTTTTCCGAGTGCCCGCCAAGGTCAAAGGCCCGAATCCGCTGTGAATGATCACGACCGGTATATTTCAAGGCTGCCTATTGTTGTGTGTTGGTAAAAAAAAATAAAGAAAAGAAATACTGTTCTATAACAAATGCCATGTTAAAAAAATCATTAAAATCGCAAAAACATTGAGATCATTTCAGATATTGCTGTATCAAGCTTAACAAGGAATTTCTAGAAAATGTACGATAAAATGTAAATTATTTAAAATGAAAACATTGGAGTAATTTATTAGTTATAAGCGCTTCACTTAGTAACACTATACAGAAGAAGAGGAAAAATAATCCTAGGCACTGATATTGTGCTGACTGACATAAAATTTTGCCTTAAAACGATTTCTCACAGTATGTGTAAATCTATTGAGTAACAAAGATCTTTATTTTATTCGGAATCGCATTGAACAATTAATGAGTACAGAATACCTAATAATTTTCTGTTTAATTTATTACACGCATAATTACGGGCCGATTTAACAAAGCACCTAAATCAAATGAAATAGTAATAAAAGTAAATTTCCAAACGAATCACGTCCATCTTGCTTTTACAGTACAACGCACGAAATATTGCCGCTGTGAAGTTTGTCACGAAAGCGTCGCAATGGCGTAAAATAGGAACGCAGCGGAGCAAAACGAAGGGTCGAAGAGCGTAGTACCTGCGCAGTATATCTTCGCAGCCAATTCAGAGCGGCAAAGTTTCGTGCGTTGTACTGTATTAGAATTTTAAGATAGTGATAATTACATTGTCTTTTGATATAAACTACGTTATCGTCCATTATCAGTTTTACGAGTTTCTGTATTCGAAATGTTGAAACTACACTTCGTCACTTCGTTCAGTCGTCTGTCAGAGGCAAAAACTTGCAACTAACTTTATGAGGACTTTTGTTAAGTACGGCTTGCCATAATGAAAAGAAATATATTTTTTTCAAATCTTTACATACGAAAATATTTTTTGAGAAACCGTCAGTCTTCATTTTTGGACGTATTTTGTTTCATATATGTCTATCACAAAAACGGTTTTAGGTACAGAGATACAATTATTACATAAACATATCAACGGCCTCCACCCTATAGATCTGACGGTGCGCCCGCGACCTTCACCCGGTTGTCGGCCCTAGCGGGGGGCCGTAGCGGGGCGCCGCATCGAGCTGCTATTTCAGTCTCGTGCCTTTCTTTTCCAGCCGTACTCGTGCTCCGAACGATGTGGCCGGCCTCGCCACTTCGACTAGGTCGTATTCTGAGCCACGTCGGCCAATCTGGTTCCGCGAAGTACCCCCTTTGCTAAGTTCTCGCAGGGAAATCGTGAAAGTAAATTTTTCTCATTGCACATCGGAGGACGCTTACTCGCGTGAGCAAAGCAAAGGGCCACGTCTAAGTGTACGTGCGACGGGAAGGGGCGATTTCAAAACTTCCGCTTTAGGCACTCCTATGCATAAGTTCGACTCGAGAACGTCGCGTTATTACTCTAACGCTAGCCAGCCGGCGAATCGGTAGCCATGGTACCTTCATTGAATTTATGTCTGCTTAATCGGTCAGTGTGTGGGTATCCATCGATAACTTCGGTCGCACAGTTCTCCCTGTCATTTATATCAAGTGTGATATTAGCAACTTTATTCTCATATCCTGAAAAATTTATTCCGTATAATTTCATAATGAAAGTTAATTTTTGGGGTGTAAAATCAATGTCAGCATTTTCATGGTTATTTTCAAATGTAAATTGTTCGATGAATCATACGTTTCAGAATTTACTGTATAAAAGTAATATCATACCTATTTGATTAACAGGTGTTTCTTTAGCTCAAATGCAAATCATTTATGCAATTACAATTTTCGTTTGTTTCGTTCGTTTATACGGAACCCTAGAGGCGAGGGTATGATTTACGACTTCCACCTTGACCGATTTTTCAAACATAACACTAAAATAATATTTTATTTGAGAAATATTATATACTTACCTAACATAATATCATAGGATATGCATTGTAACTAAAAACTTAATCAGAGATGACTAAACTTTCAAATTTGATTTTAAAGTCGAATGGCAGTGCCTAACTTTAAATTGAAAATTTCATATGTATCTAATCTAAATACCCATGTTATTAGAAACTTTTTAAACTGCACAAGGAGATTTTTATCGTTTCCTTAGCTATTTTTAGTGTCCTGCCAAATTAAAAAAAAAACTAAATACTTATTATTATTGGATCATTTTAGTGTCTATAGTTAAATGTGGCACGGAATGCTATCCACTTAGTTACGACTAGTATTTAGCCAGTTTGTCTGCAGACAGGAAAAACAGACCGCAATTTTTAAAGATGTGTTTACATTGTTTCTTGTTAATATTATAACAAAACGGCATATAATACCGTCATTACGGTTTTTATTGTAGACTGACCTTGTTGTTTAAAGGAAGACATATAAAAATATTAATTAAAGGTATAAAAATTTATTAGTACGTACATACCCAGAGCAAACAAATTAGTTTCATGTGCAGTTTCTAAATTCCGCGAACGATTGCTCATTCACGTCTCCATGGAGATGAGTAATAGAGAATACAGATGCTTGTTGATTAATTAGTCGCTGAGCTTTGAGTGCAAAGATTTAATGTTAAGCCAATAAATCGTGCACCGAGAATATTCCTATCAATTCAATGTCGCTCGATTGATAATTATACACGTGATGCAGAACCAATTAAATTGATAACACGCGTGTTATCTCACGTTGCAAACAGACTCGAACGTTATCGTAAAGCAAACACTCACATCATGAGGCTTAAGAGCGCTTTGCATGATGAGGCATCTAATAATAAGACTGACTGCACAAGGTGTACATGAATTCATCTTCAACATATTCCTCTGAAATAGATACCTAATTTACCAAATACCATAATTAAAATGTCACTCTACAAACAAAGGACACAATGTTTATCCACTTCATATCTACTTCCACGAGCAATTACATATTTATTTTAAGTCTAACAATGGTTTAGTTTAGGCGCTTACCAATGACTTGCATGAGGATAACTTATGCATGAAAACAGGACATTGAATATTCAGACTATAGTTAATCTCTAAACATGGAAAATATTTCTTTGTAATCTTTATACATATATAAATTCAATTCGCTTATATTTCTCCCCGTAAAATTCAGAAAAAAGTGTATCGATTGACTTGAAGTTTTAACACTACGTTGCATTCCAATACGCACGCCTTTGTATTTTTTTTATATATACTATCATTTGTCCACGACTTCGTTCCTGTATTTATACCATTGAACTGAACTGCTACACCGATTCTAGAAACTTTTTAACTCGTAAAAAGCTAGATAATACATATTTTGGTTTCATACTAACTTTTGCTCTGGCTTAATACAAATTTTAACATTCATAAATCCGTAAGACTTTTACAGAGTTGAACATATCTTATTTTTTCTTACTAGAGAATGGGGAGTCTTCATGGTTCTTATGTGTGACAATAAAATTGGGTTAAATTAGGAATATAGTTCCAAAAAGTGCACGTTCTTCGCAGCACGGCAGAGGTATGCGGTATCCATGGCAAGATTGGTCAGAATGCTTCAACTACTTCGCATCGAAAAGGCTGTGAAATCATGCAAAACTTCAAGGCTCTTATTCCAAAAAATATATAAGTTATATTCACACATTTTTAACCAATGTACAAATACCAGCTTTAAGATCTTGCAAACCAGAATACCAAAATATTTTACCTATATCACCTGTATTTCGTATTATGGATTTAATTAAAACAATAATATATCTAAATAAAAAAATTGAAACATGTACTATTTTACAGGCCTCTGATAAATAGACTGACATCATCAAGAACAGAGGAACAAAAAAAACCCTTCAACCATAAATCTGTACTAATACGTATATCTATATGTAATGCAGTGCAACCAATTAACACTCCTTCGCACATGTCTGCTGATACGAGCAAACGAGACGTACTAAGTGATTCATGAGCTCTAAGCTATGTTTTTTTAAGTCATATCGTATACAGCGAGACCGTCTCGTTGAGTCAACTTGTCACGCGAATCACGAAGAAGCCTATTATAGTCGAAATCGTTGTCTGTATCGTAAGAAAAACTTCTTAGTGTGAGTTGAAACGTCACAGTCACTTTGTAAGGCATAAAAAGGCCATATGCAAGATGGAGTTTCACCTTTTGCCCGACCACGAAAGATTAAGATTTCAGCAGGTTTACGTGAACCATTCACGACTTCATGGTTCAGTGATCATTACCTCCCATTTACGTATTTTTAGTTGTTTTATTTCGTAGTCGTTTTTAAAGCTATCAAACCTTTTTATACAATCGAATAAAATCGGAATAAACCCATTAATTATTAAAAACACACAAAGACAAATTGAACAGGATTAATGCTCTGTATAACGTTATAATATTAATTTTATTCTCATTTAAATATTCGGTACATTTTTTCTGGTTTCAGAATGAAAACGTTCAATCAGTGAAGAACTATTATTAACACAGAATATTAATAATAATAGTATAAGTAATACAATAAAGTAATTGTATTACTTCATATACAGAAATTATTCTAAGCAACTATTATACATTTACCACTACAAGATTTCACTAATTATGTTAATAGTTTCCCGGCCATTTGTTGCCCTAAAAACCATTCAATATTCTCAACGCCTTTGCACGCTCATGCATAAATTTAAAATGACCGTCAACAAACGAGGATGATTTTGAATTTTGTTTTCGTGGGACGTCTGAAGGCGTAGCAGGTAAAATGCATAGGTAATTAGTAATTAGATCACAACTCCACGTACATGCGAATCAAGGTATGAAATCATAACCAAAGATATCAACAGATAAAAATGTGGATATTTACTTTTTTTTTGTAATAACATGATAACAACGACCTTCAACTGTTTCTTAACATCTACAAATTCATCTGTTTCTTATTTCTGTTTCGCTCTGCAGAGAGAAAAGGAGAGAAAATCAATGTCAACAGTCTTTTAAACTGCATCATGATATCCGTAATTATCTATAATAATGTAACTAATTTTTTTAGCATTACGTTTAAATTCCATTAGTTTGGTTTTTATTTAACTTTCAATTTAAAATTCGCTGTGTTGTCAGTGCCGAAGTCATTTTTTTTCCGGCCTATGGAAAAAACGCCTCGTAAGTGGTTTCAAATCGGCGATTAGTTAAACTTCACATGGCTGTTGTGTCATCTCACTTCCGCGTCGATTTCCGTTGAGCTATTTGTCAAGTAACTGGAAAATTTTGAGTGTGACAGCAAATACTTGGCATATGACGTGATACACGCAACAAAGATTGTAAATCCTCTATATACGGGAAACATAGAAAATTTTGAGACAATACAATATAATACAAGTTATTATTTTGTGAAAAAACTCTCCCACGATGTCTATATTAAAAAAAGTTTTATTAAAACAAGTTTTCCAGATCGCATCAGACAACTGTTCAACTGCTTCCTCAAGTACAGTTAGTGAAGAAAACTGTTTTCACTTGAGTTAAATTTTTATTTTGAGGAACAAAAAAAAATCACATAACAAGAAATCGGAAAATAAAAAAGAGTAACCTATAAGTTTGACCTGTGTGCTGTTAAGAAAGTCCTTTGTTTCACACAAATATGTGCGGTCGCTTTGTCGTAGTGAAGCAAATGCAAAAGCAAATTTACTGTGGTAGGATTATACTGTGGCCAACTTGGCTGCAGCACAAAATGAGCTGGATCAAACGATACAATACTACCCTCTAATAAAATACAAACGTAAAAGAGCAGCTTCTGCTGTTGACTTTCGTTCAATCAGTGAATGTTCTGGAGGTCCACTCCCCCTTTCCCCCTCTCTATCAGCGGCGGTGCCAATCTATTATCTGATGGTTCACCTGCTTGTTTTCCTCTCAAATATGGTACAAAAAATATGACCCATGGAAACTGGCGTTCGATCACTTGCTGCTTACATCAAAAGAAAAAATCAAGACCAAATTTTGCCTGCGCTTTTTGTTCACTCGAGTTTGATAAGCACTGGATCATACTGATAAATCCATGATTCATCTCCCGTAATGATATCTTAAACGCACCAACAACAGTCTGTTTTAAATTTTTTTATAATGCGACGGCGCTATTCTACGCTAACTTGCATCTGAGTGTCAGATTATGCGGAACCAGCGTGGAACTACTTATCCTCCTTAAATATACAGATCCCTTCATCCGTCTTACGATTTATTTGAATCAGGTATGGATAAAGCCTTAAATAAGATTAGTAATAATAACAAATATATTGGAATATGTGGAGACTTTAATGTAAACTCATTAGATATAACTAATCACAGCAGTAGCATTCTGGAATTTTTTGGATGTTACAATTTGTTAAAACTCTTTTTGGAGCTTACGAGGATCACGTCTTCCACCCTAGTGGAAGTGTTAACTTGCCTTGAACCATATCAAAAATTTATTATTAATAATTTAAAATCGCATCACAGCGATCAGTTAGCCTCTTTTGAAATACCACTGAAAAGAACACCGAAAAGTGTGATTAATTACATACCAATTAATGAAAAAAGATTGCTTAAATTAAAAAAAATCATCCAGTGGATTCTGGAACTACAATGATATGATGATCCCAATGAGTTAAACAAGTCAATGTTTAATATAATAAAAGCGGAATATCATATATTTTTCAAACAAAGAACATTAAAATAAATGAGTCGTTATCTTTTGGTGATTGGACAACAGTAGGAATACATAAAAGTAGAAAGAAATTGTATGACCTTTATGATCAAAAGGCATACAATAAAAACAAAAATTTTTCTGAGTGTATGAAAAATTATTCCAAAACCTTTAAACGTATATGTATCGGGGCCAAAACTTTGTATGTTAATAAGAAAATGAAAAATTAAAAAAAAATGTAATGGAAACGACTTGGAATGTCATAAAGAATGAAATTGAAAAAGTTGGGGATAACGATTTTAATTTCTAGATTAAGATTGATAATAAAATTTTGTAAAATTGCATAGACGTTGCTAATGCCTTTGAAAATTTTTTTAATGCTATTCCAATATCAACCACCAATTCTCTTAATTCATTTCGCGCTATTGCCAAATCGCTGCTGAAGGAAAATGTTCCGCCCAATGACATTAATTTTGAATTTAAATATGTGAATTCGGAAGACGTTACTGAGACACTTAAGTCTTTAAAAATGAAAAAGACTGCTGACCTCCATGGTGTGTCAGTTAAAATTGTAAATTCTATCATTAATTGTATTACACCACGCTTGCTTTAATAGGTATTAAATAATAGGTATTTAATCTATCTGGATGATAGCATGTTTCCCGATCTGACGAAAAAAAGTAAAATCATCCCTGTATTAAAAGGCGATAGTAAACTAAATCCCATCAACTTCAGGCCTATATCCATACTACCATTTAGTAAAATCTTAGAGAAATTGATTTCAAATCAACTGTTATCACATTTTTGTAGGAACAATTTAATGCCAAGAAAACAGTTTGGTTTCACGCGGAGTCGCTCGTTTATTATTTAACAAATTTGCGAAACCTGAGAGGATTCACGAGATGTAATGAAAGTGTCTTGTGATCTCTCTCCAAAGCATATGATTGTGTAAATCACGAAATTCTGATCGGAAAGCTACGTCGTTAAGGAGTTACGGGCCTGGCACTCAACCTTCTGGAATCGTATGTGAGTAACAGGATTCAGAAGGTTAATATTAATAGCATAAGATTATCAGGATCTGTGGTCCGCATGAGGGCACCACAAAGATCAGTCCTTGTTCCATTTATCGGATCTTTTTAATTTGTATTTATGACTTAACTAGTATTTTTGGGCATATTCATGAGATAGTACTGTTCGCAGAAAACTCTTCATTGTTATTTAAAGTCAAAAAGACAACAAATCGCCTATGACGACGTGAATATTGTTATACAAAAAGTAGAAAAAGGATTTACTGTAAATAACCTCCATTTCAATACGAAGAAAACAAAATGTTTAAAATATTCACTTCTGAATGTAAAACACGGATGTGGCACCATTCTATTACGTAATGAGAAATTAGAATTTGTTGATGCTGCTGTATTCTTGGATTTACTGTGGATAACAGGCTTGTGTGGAGTCCGCATATCAGTATGTTGACGAAAAGACTTAGCTCTGCCACTTATGTAGTTAAAAAAAAATAAAAATTTGTCAGGTATGCAAACGGCCAGATTGGTCTATTTTGACTGTTTTCATTGCCTGTGGTCATACGGCATCTTAATGTGACGGCATGCCGCATAGAATTTTCGTGCTACAAAAATGGGCTTTTCGGCCTATTTGCAGGCTGGGGCATAGAGTATCATTTAGAACTAAATTTAACGAAATTGGCATCTTAACTCGGGCATCTCAATTTATATATTACCATTTAACACATGTAAAAATGAATAGAAAATTGTTCGAGATATATGACAAGCATAAATTCAATACAAGAAATTAAAAAAAAAACTGTATTTACATGGTAGTGGACTACATAAAATTACAAATTCATTTAAGGGGTTCTATGTGCTCATGTTGAATAAGGTCCCTGAAAATATACAAAATCTACCCTTAAACAAATTAAAAATCAATATTAAGCAAGTACTTGTTAAAAAAGGTATTACCCGATCTACGAATATTTAAAGGACAAACATTTATGGATGTAACCAGCTTGACTTCTGGCGGGATTGTTTCTTTATGTTATAAATTTATATATGTTTGATTGTATAGCACAATGTGTTTAAAGTTAAAAAGAGCTACCCTCGAGTTTCTTGCTCGTTCTTCTTGAGAAAAACTACCTTCCGAGCGAGTGTCAAAGTGGCAAAGCTAAGTAGTGAAATGTAAATTCTTAAAGTATTGTGGCGTATTTCAAGTGTTGTTCATGACCTATGAAATAAAGATATATTTAAATTTAAATATGTAAGGAGGCCAACATAGAAGTTCATGCACATTCACAGATACAATAATATTTTTTAATATCATTTCTTAAAAATTGTCTTGTTGCAAAATATCTTATTATGAACCTATTAGTTTTCTAAAAGCAATTAAATCTTTATGAGTGGTTACTTACCAGAGGCTTTAGTAACTTAATTGAGTCTTAAAGAATAATTATAAATGAACAAGTCGCTTTCCGGTCAGGTCACTCATGTATAAAAGTGTAACATAGTTCTAACTCATTTACAAACAGAAACCGACCCCTAATCAAGTTATTCAGGAAGTGGACGATTGAGGTCAATACCAAAAATAATGCAGCAATGTACGAGAAGAATGCCAGTTTCTTCGCCCACTGAAACTGTTTGACTGATTCATTCCGGTTTGGAAAGACAACTAGTGTAACTCCGAGGACATTAGATTCAAAATTCTAATTGATAAACACATAAAGAGTATTCAAAACAGAACGGTATTCTATCTAGGCCAAGTCAACCCGATAATACCCACTTAAAGCAAACTATCCCTCCATTGATTAATCACGCTATTTCAAACATATTTAGACATCTCATCATACCACATGAAGAGTACTCACCTATGCCGAAATAAGTTGTCATACAGAACTATTCACATTTACAACCGTAAAGGCCACATGGTACTTAAAAAAAGACCTATGCTCATAGACCATCGCGACCTTATAAAAGATCATCTCAAACGATATATTGAATCAGTCCCAACCACCTATATTGTTGACAACTTCAGCTGCATTATATACATTAGTTATAATGCAGCTGCAGTTGTTTTAGAATTTAATAAAATCCTGAGCAAAAAACGTCGGTCTAAACGGGTTCCTTCAAACCAGGATGATCGACCTACATGTGTAATCGCGAACTCTTCACATCTAATGCTTGGTGGGTACCCTTCCCTAACACTATACCGTCATATGTGTAAACGTAGACAACGCACGTTGCATGGATATTCCTGTTAGACTCACAAGCTTTGCTTATAAAATTTGCACTATGGGACTAGCCCCTGGTACTCCCGCAACCCCCAGCAAAGACCTATGCCGAGATCTCTCCGTGTCACTCCGAGACGCGCTTAGGCAGTCGCGTAACTAGTCTTCAAGGTTTAAGTGAAACACTCAATACGCGCAACGACTCCGATTACGCCGTAAAAGCCTTCAAACTAACAGGCTACAAGGGGATGTCTTAGATCATGCACTCATGCACTTTTTCGTTTTTCTGATAAAGATTTCACCAACATCCTGTTCAGAAAAAACGACCTGCTCTCTCTATCTAACAATCGACAAGAAAGTTTTATGGCTTCAACACACAATCTCTCGGAAAGAGACTACATCTTTCATAGTAACTCTTATAGTAATACAGCAGTATCATTTTGAAGTTCAAGGTTCAATGTGATCCCAGTCAAGTCCGAAATTCAAGCCGAACCAGCATATGGCAATACATTCTAATTTCCACAGTTCGGAACACGTATCACTTATTGGATTTATTTCTTTTATGCTTGCTCGGGGAGCGTACAAATAGTTAGCAAAAGGAAATAATATTGACCAATCACGGAACTTCAAAAATTTGTTTAATCTACTAAGACATAGAACAAGGACATTAGTTCTGTTTTATGGTTAAAAATAATAAACTTTTTGTTTTGAGAACCGTTGTGGAACTGAGATACAGACAATAACAATATTATAGTACCGTTGAGGTCTGCTGACAAAAATCGAATCGATATCTGTTTTACTTCTCATGTATATTTGATACATTCGGCTACTAGACATTTTTTTCTTTTGACAAAAAAAAAGTTATACTCTTCGATTAAAATAGACAATAAAAAATTTCTGAGTTTTTAAAGACTATTTTTATCTAAGATATACATCATTATACGATTTATGTAAGCACGTTTTGTTGCGCTATTAGTATTCACCTTAAGTGAATAATAAAGTATTTGGATAATTTTCGTTAATTTACCAAAAATGATGTCAGAGGAATACTTTATTATACAAGTAGACATTACTCATATTTTTATATTCTTTACTTAACCTTTTTTACGTCATCCCCTTCGATGATATTTTTAATATGATCTGATGATTAAATTTAATACAATCTGTGACCTGGTGACTTCCATTATCTCTAAATCATTTTAAACTCACAAAGCGATATAAGTCATCACAGTTTATATCAATTCCATTTTTTAGACCCGTACAAAGAATGTGATAAAAAGATGGAAACACCGATATGATCTCACAAATAATCTGTTTTGCCAATTTTTCGGAATGATACATTAAACAATAAAGTAAACTCATTTGTAACTTCAAAAATTTTGCATTGAAATCAATCGCACTACTACAGGTTTTAAAAACGGCAAAAAACTAGAGACGATTCTTTTAATTCGTTTAATCCATACATAAATTCGAGAGGGGGAGCAGTATCGGGTTTATGGTTGACAGTTAATATAAATAATGAAGTAATTCACTCTGTGTCTTATATTATGTACTCGAAGTTAGTTACAAGTATAACACACGAAACTCTGCCGCTCTGAATTGCCTGTAAATAATGCAATGCGCAGGTTCAACGCCCCCCGACCCTTTGTTCTTCTACTCCGAGTTCCTATTTTACGCCATTGCGACGCTTTCACGACTAACTCCTACAGCGGCAAAGTTTCTTGCGTTGTACTTGTGCCTAATATAAAAACGAAAATAATACGCAATATAGGTGATAAAAGAAAACGGTACTCAAAAAAGACAAGTAAATAAATTTGTTATTTAAAAATTAAATTACTAATTAACTTTGTTAATAAAAATTACAGTTTTAGGTTATTTTTTAGAAATTGTTTGAATCTGGGAAAAGTGTAAGCAATAATACTCGTTTTTAATAAAATATATGCACTTATTACTGAAAAAATAAGACACATAATCAGCGGAATACGAGCGGCCCGCGTTTGACCTTCGTGGAAATTGCATATTACGTTACAATACAAAGAGTGTTAAGTAGGCAATAATAGTGTACACCAGACACGGAAAATTATTTTTAAACTGCATTTCAAACGATCGCGTTTTATTGATTTACTTAACAATAGTTACTAAAACTAAATGACATATTTTTTTTATTCACAATCAATATCGTAGCCTTATTGTATTACTAGCTTTTGCCTGCAACTCCACTCGCATGGACTACAATATTTAGACCATTTTAGAAGCGCCTGTGGCGTTTATTCATATTTTTCTCACATGACCATTTTAAATGAACTCCCTAATATATGAAAGACAATAATACGGAGAGGATAAGTTGTATCTCTGGTTAAACCCAATCAAATTAGACGAAACATGGCTTAGATGTTAAGTTGGACCCCGAATTACCAAACTGTGAAAATCTCATGAAAATCCGTTCAGAAATTTTTGCGTGATACAGTAACATAGTTACAGACAGACAGACATATATATTCTAAAAATTGTTGTTTTGGCTTCTGTTACTCTAATAAAGAACCCCCTTCCCCATATCAGTTTTTTTTTTAAATATCTATATGTACAGACATCGGCCTGTTACAATTTTATTATATGTATAGTATATTTTTATAAACAGATATGTTATTAGAATTTTGAAGATGCATTACTGTTTAAATTAAAATAATACATTTTTATGTCTAAGTGTAATTAATATAGATAAAGTTTTCCCTTTTAGACAACAACAAACAAGAAAAGATTGGTAATTCAATATAAAAAACGCATGCATTAAACTTTCGGTTTGAATTGTATTAATCTTATAGATAAAGCAAAAATACTTTTCCAAAATAACAATGACTGTTTCATCAAACCTGGATTTTTTCCCGGTATTATAAATTAATTAATCGTATATTAATGACATTATAGTACTTGCATAGGTAGGCTGAAAACAAAACACGTTTTCTGTTTGAAAAAGTATATATAGAATTATTATAACAGAAAATGTAATTCCACCTTTTTTTCAGTTTTATTTACAAGATGAAAAAAAAAATATTTTAAATACATCGAAGTCAAACAACCGACACCTTATAGTACAGCTTTTAATTTAAATGTATAAACACTTTATCTATTTCTTGAAGTAATTGTCTATTTCAGTTTCAATAGCAACATCACAAAAGTCGAAAATCATAAAAGAAATAATCTTTGGCCTGAATCGACCCGTAGCGGAGTCATAAAACTAACGTCATATTTTTTCATGACACTTTGTATATTGATCCATTCAGCTAAAAATAAATTTTCAGACAGAAATATTTTACATAAAAGAAATCAAACAATACAACTCCTTACTTTCGTCTGGTGATAATTTTGTCATCTTGAAGCTTCCGATACACGAATTTCCAAAGATCATTATGACCCGTAGCACTCATCACTGACGGTTTTAACAATCAAAACATGGAACTTTACAGTATATACTATTACGCAATTTTTAATATTCTTTTTTATGAGCCTTAAAGAAAAAAGACGTAACTGAAAATTCGTGGCCTAATAACGCGCAAGTGTTGCAAGTTCAGAGCAAACTTTGAAACTGACTGATAAATGCGAGCAGCGCCGCGTTCATCAGTCACTGCGTTCGCGGTTTTACCCACGTTGATTTTTTTAGAGCTGTTAGCCAGCTCGAAGACTGTCACTTCACCCGTAACGGCAGGTATATACTTCTAGTAGGGTAATTAATTTATTATGTATAAAATAATGGCGTGGTAATTAAAAATAACCACGCTTCAGGAGGAAAATACAAACGTCGATCTTATCGCTGGTATAGAGCATCCGTTTATAGCTACAAGTATTTCGAATGATGATTTTAAAACCAAATTTTAGATAAAACAATTTTAATTACATCATATTTTATCTGATGTGTATAAGTACGCATATTTTCCATCAATTCCTGCCACAATAATTAACATAAGCATTAGATATTCATTGCAACAAGACATTGCTGTTAATTTGTTTTACAAAATCCACAATATTTATTTCTAGAGCTACTAAAGACTATTTTAATTATTTATTTAAATAAAACCATGTAATTTTTTTTGCATGTAGCTTAACAAATATTTAGTTAATAACATAGCTAGACTATAATAATATAGGCTATGTTACATTGAAGTGAAACTTCTTTTGGGCGGTGCGCAGTCCTGGATTTGTAAATAGGCCGTGTAGGCCACGGCCTAGGGACGGCAGCGTCCTAGGGGCGGCAGATTTCAGAAAATTATTATTTTAGAAAGGTACATGGGGCGGCGGAAATAAAGTGGCCTACACTCATAAAAAATATAAATCCGCCACTGGCGGTGCGACTTGGTTTATATGAAACGAAAATGTGTAACGCAAAAGAGATAGCTATAAATGTATGTATAGGTTTCAGGCTGTGAGAGAATGAGATGGAATGCGTTTCTATATAGTTTCTCTATTCTTCTGCCCTTTATGCGATGGTTCATAGCAGTCTGCGTCCCTACTACTCTATCTTTAAATACGGGTCCGTACACGGACTCTGTATACCATGGAAACTAGACTCCATGCTGTTTATTATATTCTTAATCTACTCGAAATATATACAAATATAGGGGGAAAGAGAGAGAGAGAGAGAAACGTTCAAATCTATAACACATTATTTTCTGTTGGATCGTAGTGACTATCGCGCACTTTTGAATTTTAACCTTTTAATAATGTGAAACATCTATTATAGACACGTGTAGTGTGCTTGACCATTTTCTTTTTGTTATTTAAATATTCAGGTGTTTGCGTCTGGGAGTCATTACCTCATACTACTGAGCTGATGATGTGAGCCACAGCTCTCCTTAATGGTTAGAAGTTAAGAACTAATAGGGTGGTGATTTGTAGACAGAAACTAATCTTCATTGGATACTAGACATTAGTAAACCCCTGCGTTTGGGTTCATTTCTTTTGTTCTGATGAATCTTGTACATTATGTTCTGAGACGAATATCTGATGATAAGGCTAGGAGATGAATAGTGGAACTACAATTAGTTATACGAAAAAATAACACTATCCACTAAAAATTTAAAAACTATCTGAATTTTACAAAAAAAAAACTGACTTCATTAAACTCATAAACTGAAAAGTTGTCAATAATATTTTTTAAAGCTTTTAAAAGAAAATTAAATACAAAGTTACTGTTAATTCGTTATTCACAATACCTATTTAATCAATTATTTTTTGGAGTCGGTGCCAGCCAACGCAAGTTGTTTGTGTACCCGCCCTCGTCACGCGCTGTCGTCTTCAATCCATTTTGTAATAAAATTGTTATCATAACGAAAGTATAATAACTTTAGTACATAATTATTACTATATAACAAAGTTATTACATAGTAACGTTAATAACTTTATTACGATGTAAGAACATTATCATTATGAGACACTATGTAATAAAGATTATTTTGGATTGGGATGTTATGTTGGAATAAAATAGGTAACGCTTGTTTTACATATTACTATGATTAATAGAAACTCACGCTTATTTCCTAGAAGGGTAGGCAGGGACCATAGATTTAAACGTGGTACGATCTTGCATATCTCTCTTGCTTTACAGGTTCTCAACAATAGTTTCATGCAAGCTCGTCGGTCTTGGCTTCTTAATATTTAGCCTTTCCTTAATATGTCACCAAATTGCTTTGCATAAAATTTTTAGGACGACCCTTATGAACCCTTCCATCAAACATCTTTGCTCTATGGATTTCTTTTGTAAGTTCACTTTCATTCATCTTTACTATATGGTCAAATAACCGCATTATACCTTTTTCTAGTCTCGGCACTAAATATTCTTTCAAACCCTATTGTCCTTTGACGTAACTACTTCTACATCTATCTTTCAAAGACACTCGACACACTCTAGGCAGAGGTCGCATCTCCACTGCATTGATTTCATGTTTCTTCTGTCATATCCAACATTTTGCTACCCTAAAATCACTTTATTTTCACTATATAAACATACTAAAATTACCGTTTTAAGTAACGAGGATCTTGTAAATTACTCATCTAATTCAAAGTTTTATTTTTTCTACTATATATACAACAATGAATATAGGTATGTATTTGAGATTGATAAACTCCGACACCGTTCGACACACACGACTGATAACCTTAAAAATTCAGTCACCTACGTGGTTTTTTTTTTCATAGAAAAGATTTTTATGCTATCCATTTTTTTGTAATTCGCCACTAGATGGCGCCATAGCCGTTGATCTATAAAAAAAGAGAAGATACCGCGCTCAAAAACGGCTGCAGAAAATGAGTCTAAAACAGACAGTTTAGCACTCATTGCATTCAGTGTAGTTTTGTCGCACCTTCCGTTACGATCTCGAAGTGTTCTATTAGAAATTGCAAATATAACACGTAAAATGTCTTATTTTCAATAAGCAAAATTTAGTTATTTGTAATATGTGCTCACTCACCTATTATAATGAGTATTCTATTAATATTTTGTATTTCTTCATTTAAAGTAGCATTAAAAGCCGAATTATAAACCGACTTAAAAGAAATAAACCTAAGCAACACCGGTCTCGTATTTCTTGGGTTGCCACATTATACCGTCGCCTATAATAGAGACTGTTCTTATACTAATGGATTCGCCTTTTTTATTATCTTATTTATTATTTGTTTTATATTTATATAAATCTTAAAATTACCTCTAGGAGGAATCATACAATAGTTTAAATTTATTCCAAAAATAATTATAAATTAAAAAAATATATTATTTTTTAGCAAATTATATATAAATATTATGTACTTCAAAAATATGTTAATTTTTAATCAGTCGTTATTTTATTATATAAATAATAAGAAAGTTTTATATTATTATACTCTATACATTAAAGAAATCATCGAGTTCTTTCCTATATATTTTCACCGACATTATGAAATTAAAGATTCATATTAATTTTAATATTAGGTGATTACTACATTAAGCTTTATTATGAAGAAAAATATGCTAAAATTATTTTCATACATTCAAACAAAAAAACTATAATAAAGATTTAAAATAATATTAAACTACTCCACTGATTTCTAGTTTTAGAACAGCACGTGTAAATTGTAAAAAAAATAGAACTTATTGTCTTCCAATAACAAAATATTATTACATGTTCACTTTGCATTTAAAAATGAACCTTATTACATTTCGGTTGATATGTCAGATGATAAACAATATTCCTTTCCTTGTTTTTCTTAGGCACTGCAAAATGGTATCGTACAGTATGAGAAAGAGACAAAATGTATACTTTGAGCAATTTTTGAAATAGTACGCAACTGTTAATTTCCTCTTTTTTTATACATCTATGACCGTAACACATCAACTTCTACACTGTTCAACTGATCGCCATGAAAATTAATATGAATAAGTAATCAAACACCGGGCATATTTTTAATTCTAGGTTCATCTAGATTATAATTACGAATGTAATCGAAACTTTCGCCTCCGATTTAGCGCCTTCAACAACGCACGCCTGGCCTAGACATAAAAATGAAGAAATTCTTCCTATTTCCACCCGGGTGGAGCTGCGGGCATATTCTTTACGGGCGCACCACCAAAGGGCAGAACTTCATACTAGATTCCTATGCTTATGTGATTTGTCTTGCGAATTTCATTAAGTGATTTCATGCAAAATTGAAAATAGTTTTTGAACTTATACTTCTTTAAGCAAGTTGGGGTGAAAAAAATCAGAATTTACTCTGTTAATATTGGTCTTTATATTTATAAAGCTTTATTTATATCGTGGTGTACATTTATTCTTTTACTGCGAAAAATGTGTATAAGATTAAAAAGTCATATTTATGTAAATACTATTTTTCTAACGTATAAAATTATATTTCATAGCGACGGAAAAAAACACACATCAAATAATTTTTGACAGAATATATTATAAACATTTAAGGAACCCGTTTACACAATATTACGCTTTAAAATGTTAATTTTTGTCTACCGAGTAAATGGTTATTTTCGGATGGGTCCCATTTCAAACATTATTAGCAGTTAAACAGTGAACTCAATTACAGGTTCGTAGTATCAAACAAAAAGCCCCCGTCTACGGAACCCTGCACTGTACTTTGTCAAACACGCACTTGACCGGTTTTGTTTATACAGTAAACATAGATAAAACCATACTAAAACTTATATTATAAGCAAAATTTTCATTTTACGATGAAGTTTTCTATTTAAAGGTTAACTGCATTTGGTAAATGTCGATGTTCAAAGTGCGAAATATTCTGATTCCCGTTCCATGCATCATTTTCGCCTGTACAGATTAATAAAATTGACACATTTGTTAACAAGCAGAATATTATGAAATAAAGTCGAAATTCTTAACAATTTAGAGTGCGATTAATCTACTGATACTCTAAAATTTATTATCTTTTATGTGAAGTAATTAATGAAAAAACTCACATTTGACCACAAGATTTTTTTTTGCTATTGCGACATGATTATCTATTCACTTTGCCTTTTTCGGTTGCCAGCGAACATGACGCTGAGTTCGTTCTCCGAAACGGGCAGTAGGTAGATGATTTACATATGAAAATGTCGCAGTTATGTACACAATTGCGTTCGTAATGAGTGTTGTTAACGACAGTATAATTAAAATAAGAAAAAAGCAGGTAGATACGTACACATCAACATGATCAACGTAAGACGTATGAAGCCCTAGTTAATTCTTAGCATGTTGTTTATATTAGTGTTGTGTTCAACATATGCATAAACTGCTATACTGAAAAGTTAATGGGTTTCTGTGACGATTAGTAGTTTTTTAAGTTAGGTTTTAATATCGTTGAAATAATAATTAATGAGTGATATACAGTTATTAAGTATAAATATCAATTTTTGCATATAAAATATTATATGCGTCGATGGAACAATTAAATAAAATTATGATAATATATGACTTTATTTGTAGAATTATACTAAATACATTATTAATGTTCATATATCTATCTCAAAAGTAAGAATTATCCAAATAAATTTGTAAACTTAAGAAATATTCAATGCAAATTGTATTTTTTTATTAATGTAACCCATCAACTTCTCACTCAATATTGATGTTAATACGCCTTTATAACTATTTGCTGCAACATGTCAGCAAATATCGCATTCCTTCATTAATATTACTGAGACTGGAAATAAAACTTTAACATTCAAACTAATCCACGAAAAAAGTTAATAAAAATGCAGAATTTATAATTTGGCGTAGAGAAACCTATATTCCAGGTGAACTTTTCGCTAAAGCCTACGTACAGTGCTCGTGCGAAGACAAAATTGTCAAGTATTTAACATACCACAGCTATTAAACAAAACAACTGTATTAATCATCTAGTTAATAAAAGTGCCCAATTTTGTTCGTCGTAACATAAATCAGGTTCGTGTGCAAACAGAAACGATCATATCGTTCTTCAACGTTAGATATGAATCGTTGTTCATTGATAGCATCTTTATGAACGGGCAATAATTAGTATTTTTCCTTAAGTTTTCTTAATCTTATTCTTGTATATAAAGTACGTAAATATCTTTCAGGCATTTACCTTTAAATATTGAGTCGTAAATGATGAATGTAACATATATATACGTATACGTATTTTTTAATATCGTTTTTCTTTTTTTATCATCGACAGCGACCACAGCGTCATAAGTCGCGCGCGGTGCTATGCTCACAACCGCGCTGCGTGATTAAGGTAAAATGAATAAAGATCTCGAGTGTAACATTCCCACACTACTGACGTCAAATATAATGATTCTACATGTTACAGAATTCTGATGTCAACACGTTCTCTGCCTTCCACACACTATTATAATATTTTAGTAAAAAGCCATTTAACTAACAATTAAATAATACAACTCACTTCCGCATGTTTTCCTCCAAAAAAAAGGCATTTAACGACACTTTATGTTCGTGGACTATTTGTAAAAAAACAGTGGATTCGAAAGAATATAATCGTTTAGTTTTCAGAAAGCGTTCAGGACCACTCGAGCGTGGCGTGTGAATTTACAGGCACTCAACACTCTCGGTAGGCTTCGAGTTGTGACAACGTTCCACATTAGTCTGTAAAGTGAAATCACATCGGTGCCTCCTGCAGCTGCAAAAGTCTTATTACGAGGCACAATTAATATTCATTAAATCTCTATTTAAAAAATACCTAATCTACAGTTATTTACCGTTAAATTACATGATAAGCTATTTTTTTTTATTTATTAAAAATTGAAAAATTATGTAACTACGTCACTGCACTCGAGGGCGATTGCGCGGAAGCTAAAATCAAATACAACAAGACAAAAAAAACTGGCCAAAATATGTCTCTCTCTCTCTCTCTTTCATTGTAAGTTTCCGAAGCCACTGCGAAGGCTGCTACTTATGTATCCGGAACTGGCCACATACAGAACAATATTTAAAAAGTAATTACAATTTTAAAAATGGAAATCCTTGGCTGTAGAATACGGTTTGTTTCATGTAACTATCCATTGCTTTACCATTTGGGCGTCATTTTGAAAATTGCGTGTCTTTATCGCCATGGATTGAAGTCGTGAAAATTCTCGTGCGATGATTTATTACGATTTTCGGCATGGGCTATCTCAAAAACAGTGCATTAATCAACTCACTTTGACTTTTGAGGATGAAGCACCATCGAAAACCACTGTGTATCACTGGTTTAGTGAATTTAATCGTGGGCGGTCTTTGCACACGGACAAATTTAAAAAAAGTCGTCTTAAATCCGTTATTGTACTATAAAATATCGATGTTGTGCGGGAACTAATAATGCAAGATCGTCATGTTACATATCACAAGATAAAGGCGTCCCTGGTCATAAGTATGACGAGCATACATAAGATATTACACGAAAATTTGGCTGTAAAAAATTTGTTCATGTTGGATTCTACACAACTTGAGCATTGATCAAAAACAGACTCGTGACGATTTTTGCAAAAAAAATACAATCATCGTACGTAAAAAGCTATTTATAATATCTCCACGGGTGATGAATCTTGGATTGCATGTTCCCGTAACTAAACAACAGTCAACGGTGTGGGGGCTCCAAGATGAGATGACCCAACAAAAGTGATTTGTGCCAAAATCACTTTGAAGCAAATGGTTGCCTGTTTTTAGGTATAAATGGACATATGGTTACATTGCCACTAGAAAATCATAAAACGGTTATTTTGAAATGGTACACGACCACTTGTTTGCCAGAAGCTTTTAAAAGAAAGAATAACCAACAACGCAAAATCATTCTTCATCATGACAATGCTAGCTTTAACACGTCGGCCAAAACAACTCCGTTTTTTAGAAGGACAAAAGATCGAATTGAGGAGTTATCCACCGTACAACCCCGATTTGGTATACAGCAACTTCTAGTTATTCTCAAGCGTGAAGAATAAATTACGTGGTCAACGTTCTTCGAGCCGCGAAGAGGCCGTTGATGCGTTCAAAATGCACGTTTTGGAGATACCTCAATCAGAATGGAAAAAGTGCTGTAAAAATTGGTTTCAGCGTATGAAAAAGTGCATCGATGATCATGGCAAATATTTTGAAAAGCAATAAAACCATATTAAATGTTATATGTTTGTTTCTTTCTGATATTCCGTACACATAAATAGTAGCCCTCGTGTTACAAAGGAATGCAGATGAAAAAATATGTTGTTACACTTTTTCCATGTTTCCCGCATAAAATAGATATAAGCACTTAGTGGCCTATAATTAGAAAACAAGTAGGTATGTCGGCTATTACTATTAAACCAGTGTAAACTAAAAAGCACCAGCAAAAACAGCGCATTTTCATAGGACTTAAGCCCTTTTATTGAGAAGCGCAGTTTTTCAGAAATAACTCAAAAACAATATATCCGAAGATCTTTAAAACAATTTTAGTTGAAAGTATTTATTAAGCGTTAACTTTGATATTTTTTTCATATTTTTTCTGCATACGGTTTAGAAAATGGGGGGTATATTCTGCTATTTTTGGAGTGATTATTTCTGAAATTATTCACGTAATCAGAAAAATTTCTTAGAAACCTTAAGGAGTTTTTAATAGAACTGTCGAACATGTCCCACACGTGATGTTTTCCTGGAGAAAATTTTTTTTCAGCTTCTGTTACATGTATGGAGTGCCTCCCCTAAAAATGTTTATTTTTTTTTTTTTATTTAACTACTAAACGAAATAGCAGCTTATACAATACAGCTGCACTATTAATTTCATGAATATATGCTTTGTGGTTTTTGAATAAAATGCCTGCGATATACCGACGGACGGACGGATATGATGAAACTATAAGTGTTTTCGCCATTTTAGCTCGGAACCCTAAAAGAGCGGCAAAGTACACGCAAATTTACTATCTACATGTAATTGGTTTATTTTCTCCATCCTTTTCTTGGTGATTTATATATATATATTTTTGGATACACATGCATAAAGGATATACGTCATATACGTGTGTGTGTGTGTGTGTGTGTGTGTGTGCGTGCGTGCGCGCGTGTGCGTGTGTGTGTGTGTGTGAATACACGTTGAATATAGGATGTGAAAGAAAAGGGAACCAAACCTGAGACAGAGAAAATCTACTAATCACACAAAACTGTACAAAACTTTGAATAATTTTGATTTGCTTTAATTTTTTTTTCACTTTCTTGATTTTCATTTTTATATTTTCAACATTTATGAATTATTAGGATGCCCAAGCAAAGCGGTTCACATGTTTTCGGAAAATAAGAATAACTGTATCGAACCATAAACATTAGATGTCCAGAAAAAAATTAAGAAAACACTATGCAAATATTCGTCTGTGAGCTCAAAACGTTTTAAACTTTCCGATTTCGGTCAGTCTTTGTGATTTTGGCAAATTTTGAACAGTTTCAGTTCTAACTAACCAATATTTTATTTACATTAAGTTAAGATTAATTTCATTCGCATTACATTATTCTTATAACTCTCTAAGAAGTCAAAGTCTGTGAACTCTAACTCACATGCAGTTAGTAAGAATTCCGGTGGCCCACTCCCTCGACCATCATGCTACTCCCTAATCCATCACTCCGCTCCCTTGTCGATTACTCTATTTCCCTTCCCTCAGAAATCCTATTCCTGCTCAACAATCTGGCAACACACTGATGACTGCTCTAAATTTGCAAGTCCCCGTGGGCGGCGAGTTATCTTGCCACTCTCGGTGGCTAGATAAGTCGTTTGCTCCTTGAAAATCATATAAAAACCTGACAAGTGGTTGATCCTGCAAGCTATCCCTAAAACTTCCCGCTACGATTTTTGTGTTACGTTTTTGAGCGCCTTGAGTTGAAACATATAGTTATGAATAAATTTTTGTTATTTTCGAGCTCAAAAAGTAGAAAAACGGTTGATGCTGGAGACTATCCCTGAAAATTTTCGCTACTTTCCAGCTCCTTTGAGCTTTTTGAACGTAAATCAATAAATTTTATTGCTTTTTCGAGCTCTCTGACGTCAAGCTTATGTTACGACGCTCTTCAAGGTCAAAAATCTAAATTAATTTAAATATTAAATAATGCAATTTTAAAAGATTTTCTACTACGAATTCTTTCGAACGCGTTGTTCAATTTTCATCCGCTTCACGGCATTTAACGCAGATTAATAAGCAAAAAAAGTTAACCGGCTAAAAAATAATTCAACTAAAATTTCATGTTAATTCGGAAAAAAAATATTTCGCGAATTTTTCAACGATATCTTTTGAACGAATCAACCGATTTTGATGCAGTTAACAACGATCGATATTATTTTTTTGAGAGAAAAAGCTGATTAGGTTTGGAAATTTATCGGTAGTTTTGTGGAATTTATTTTACACATATATAGCATACAACCCATTTTGAAAAAAAATATCCTACGATATTTCTAAAACTAATGAATTAGTTTTTTTTGCAATCTACGGCAATAGATGAAAGAAAGTAGTCTAAAAAATACTTCAAAATACATATTTTCCACATTTTCATTTACGCGATTTCTTAAAATAGAATTTAATTTAATTATTTTGAATTGATTCAAATTGTCAAGACGTCTAAGTTGAGTGGACTATTTTCCAATGTTGCCAACTGCGTCTCTTTCGCAGGTTTACATACATAAATGTGTTTATGTATGTAAACCTGCACGTACGTCTGTCCGTGCTTATGTACGTATATGTGTGCATATACGTACATAAGCACGGACGCGCGCACGCGCTCGCACATTCACATACTTCTTCTCCCTCTCTTTCTATATCCTCATCATCCATTCTAACATCGCTTCTTCTCTAAATAAAGCAAACAATAAGCATAACCGACTAAATAAAATAAAATTAATACCTTTTAAATATTCTAATTATACGGAGTCATACAGGTATACAAACAAAAAATAAACAGTAACCTATATTTTATATAATAAAGAGTTCTATCAGATAAACAAACAGACACACGAACAAACTAAAAGTAGTTTATGTATGTTCCTTGCTGTTAAACTGTGTCCGTGTCCAATTTCATGAAAATCGGTACAGGGGTTTAGGTGTGAATACGTAACAGACAAAGACACAGATGCATTTATAACATTAGTTGGATTTAGATATTAAATTTTCCTTTTCATTGGAACTTGTATAAAATCTATAAATTCACTCACGATAATCTATACATATAAGAAAATAGTAGAAACCGGTGTGTCTATAAACATCCAAGGTGTCTATGATAAATGGAGAGGAGACTATAAGAGGCAGATAATGCTTTACCAAAATAAAAAGAAAACGACGGCTTTTAATTTTTTTATCTTGAAATTGCTAGACGGATATTAATACAGTTTCCACAAATAAATACAGCTTCTTTTGAAACAGAGTAATGGTTTTATATCAGTTAAATCATTTTTCAAAAAAAAGGTTATTCTCATTTATACATCTAGACTGAGAAGTTACGAGGTGAATAGTTATTGCTAAAACTTACACTTGACCTTCTGACCACGACGCCATCGATTTAATGAAAAATATATAAGGAGAGGGCAGGGTTTAAATGGGGAGTGGACCGGTGAATGAGGAGGGGTGTGGTTGCATAGAAAGAGCGATAAAATAGAAACACACTCTTTTCTACTTGGACTTGTTTTTCTAGTGATGTTTGTAATGAAACAAAACAGTATAACCTAACCTAACCTGACAAAGGTTGTACGTATATTCTTCCATGGTTATAAAAAAAAAAAAACTAGAAGGATGTGCTTTACCAAAATTATTGGACCGGCATTGGAATACAGAGCGGGGCTACAATCGAAATAAAGAGCGGGATCGGGATCAGAAACAAACGTTATTTGGTTACAATTTACGCACTGCGTAGCGGATGGATAATACTAGTAATACTAGACAAAGTTTGTTTATATATTTTGAAAATTGTCGATATCGATACAATTTAAACATCCTTAGAGCTTTTCCTTGTAACCTTGAAGCATATTACAATTTTGTGAGAAATGTCGTAATTTGCTCGTTTTTGGTATGAAGATCTATCTATCCATGCATCATTTTAATATTAAAGAGTTATCATTATTATTTGTCAAATTTGTGTCAGTAACATGTCACATTTTGCTGACACAAAAACTTGCTCTTGTATTTTTAAAGACATTTTTATATTTTGGAAACTTGTGCATTGGATAATACTTTGCATCCGTTCTGAATGAAAGTTGCGACACGAAACATAAGATCTTGATATTCTTGGGAACCTAATAGTTTATTTTCAGCAATAACCAAAACCAAAACCGCCACCGTTCAGAAAATACTCCTGATTACCGTATTTTCACATACGACTAAATTAAATATAACAGCTACATAAGCTGTAAGCAATACAACGTATACTTTTTAACTTAACTGCGTACTGAATAAGTGAATAAGTTGAAGAGGTTCACTTGTCGTTTCAGATGTGTATGCTGAATTTCGTTTAAAAAACCAAGCTATGTTTGCCTCTTTTTTGCCAAATACGATTGTGCAGGTGCACACAAACACATGTGTGAGTGACAGTTTTGAAAATTTAAATGGTCTCTATGTTATGTTATCTCGAAGGTTGAGATAAAAACAATGTGACAGACGGAATTCCACGTAGGCAAAGCTTTGGGCGATGAGCTAGACCGCAATAAAAGCATTTTAATCTAGGATCCGACATTAGAAAATTCGTCCCTCATTTGTTATTTACATGATTATTTCATTCAAATAACAAATGCGTTACGTTCACAAAATTCTTATACAAAAGTTTTCATTATGCTTATAGTGAGTTTTTTATGTATAGACAAATAATGTACTTAGATTTAGTAATTAAGCTGTCATGAAAATCTTGCTGTGATTGGCTTTAATCAATTAATTTGTAATTAAGTTTTTATATGAATGTTTACTTTACTCGCATATTGATTTTAATATATATACAAATATCAGAACCTTTTTATATATTACATATTCTTACAAATGTCGTTTAATCATACTTTCTTACAAAATACAGAAAGTAAAGAATTGTTTGTACAGTCTGTCATCTATAAAGCAAAAGTACCTTGGTTACTATTCTTCTCCCTGCTTTTTTATTCCGCTGACTATAATCTATTTGAAATCTGTTTATCACATATTTATCGCAATTATTAACCTATGGCTGTATGCTTCTTAAAATTTATTTTAGTATTACTGTCAAATTAAGTCAATTAGTTCAAAAGCATCGAACGCCTGACAGCTTTATTTCCGCAACTTGTTTAAGATTGAATTTATGAACAAACAGGCGTTGTGCCCGCTATTATAAGCAATCACGTCACGTCGTAAACATTCATTCCCGATAACCATAGAGTACTTATCTATTAATTTATACCAAATTATAAATAAATATAATAAAACAGTAATATTTTAAAGCATTAAAAAGACTATATTCAGGTCACATTATATAGGTAAACATTAATAATAATGCACCAATAAAATTGAATATTCTATTTAAATAGAAATAAATAAATTGTCAAGTGAGTGATCGCCAATCATTTCATTCGAAGAAAAAGAATTTTGCTATTGTACATGATTTTTTTTTGTATGATAATAGACACACGGTTATTTGTGATCAAAAATAACATGACCGACGTTATGTGGCCAATACGTATATATAACGATTATTTCTAGCACAATTGCACGAAGAGATCGAGTGATTGGTGACATAAACAGAATAAATATTTATAGAGGCTTAATAGACTACTTGCTCTGTTCTATGCCTAGTAGAGTACCTCAAATGTTGTAGAATTTATTATTGATGTAGGGCTTGTACGTTAGCTTTTCAGCGTACGATTGACACATATATTATTATATTTATACCTACAATGTGAAATTGGAATTTCAAAACGATTACTTTCGGCGCAAGTCACGCAGTTCTACCTAAAAATACTTAGTTCTTTATTATTTCACTTTGTATATTTATTTTAAATTATAGAGCAGTAATCAATGACATAAAGATCTCTCAAAATTAAGATTTTAACAATGTTTTTTTTTAGAAATAGACCAAATCTCAGCTCAAGAATTTTATTAACATATGTTCTTAATGACATCAATTGCGTTAGTCTCAATATTAAAGATTTTTGCTTTTAGAAACCAGAATATAATTCACAAAATTTAATTAATATCCTATATCAAAAATTTAATTAGTCTCATCGCAAAGTAGGGAATAAAATAATACAGGCGCATAATCCATACGATTTACAATATACTTATAGAAGTATTATAAAAATATATTTTAACGCTGTGAATCGAACTCGGAATCTCTTACATTTGAAGTAAGAAATGAATCAAGATATTGTCTTCAACAGTTCACAGAGGTAATCATTAACCTTAGGACTAATCCTTGTGTAATACTTATATTGATTTTTGCTTTAATAAGGGCATGTTTCTAAAATAAAAAAGTTGTCAGTAGGACTACTATAAATTGCAAATCTTATTATTATTTTACATAATTCACATAATATTGTTAATACTAACCTGGTGGGTTCTACTCGAGTTTTGCGCCGCTTCCAGAGCACTAGGCAGTCGAAAGTCCCTTTCTTAAAAGGTTGCTTAAGAATCGTCCACTTTTTTTTCGCGTCAAGTGTATTCGTCGAGGCCGTTGTTTTAGCACTGACACTCAAAATGTTCGGTTCGGAACTACCCTTTTTCAGCTCACTGTACTTATCACGCTTTCGATCTGAGTCACTCAAAAGTTCGCTGTCGTGGCGATTTCTACGATGCGGTATCGGCGTGGACGTGACGAACTTCGGATCGTCCCTTATATCAAAATCGTCGTATTTCGAGTCCCGATAGACGCCCTCGCTCACAGCACACGAGTTGGGTCGATCACGCGGCTGGGGGTGTCTGGCGTTCATGATGCTGTTCTCTTCGAAGTTTTTACTCCGGTTCGAGCGCTCGACGTCGACGAACGCCGTGAGATCCTCGCAGCTTTTCGCGTTGTATTTACTCCTGGTGTAATGGAAACGCGGCGGGGGCTCCGGCTGGAAGCGCGGAACCTGACCCAGGTCCATGGCGGCGAGATTGTCCTCGCTGTGCGAGTACTTGAGCTTCTTGTTCCTGGGCGGTCGCGCGGGCGGCGGCGAGGGCTCGCGCGGTCGCTCGTCACGGCGTGAATACTTGGCGATGATTCTCTTGATCTCTGCGCTGTTCTTGCGGTGGTTAGTGTAGCGCCTGAAGTTGCTCGACTGATAAGACGCGGCCATGCCCCCGCCCCCGCCCGCGCCGGCGCCCGCGCTCATGACCCGCGCCGACCTCTCCCGCCACTCCGTCACTTTGTTCTCCACTAATCGTTGCAGTTCGATGGCACGCATCATGGCCCCTATCTCCGGCATCCTGTTTATTATTGGTCGTTTCCAGGGCACTCCTGAATTCAATTGAGGTCATTCACAGTTTTGTTGATAGAAATTGACTTCCTTTCATTTTTGCTCTTCGATGTGGGGCCACTGGAACACAATTTAACAAAATCAAATTAGTAATTTAACATTTAGTTTCTAGAAGGAAAATAACATAATTAATTTCGATCTAAAGCTCTTAATCGTTTTAATTCGTTCATAGAGTTGAAGGTTAATTAATTGACGCTTCGCAGAGGTCCTTCTGGGGAAGAGCCCTTTAGGAATACACCAAAAACTAAATAGATTTGATAATACCTTCGATATCCATTGGTGCGACAAAACGTTGAAATAATCGAAGAACTTTGTTTAATGTAAAATTCCTTTGTTTACGCGTGAGCAATTCATGATAAATTATGTTCTATAAATACTTATTATAGTGTGTGCATACACATGGCACTTAACAATAAATTCCAAACCTTTGCAATTTGTCTACATATGTGCATTTCATTTAATAATACTCGAATGTTGATGTCCGTCATGATTTCTGTATACAATCAAAGTTTTAGTCGTTTTAAAATCGAATATAGCATATCTTAAAAAACACGCGGCCAAGGATGTTAATTGATTTAATTAATAATATTTACACAAACTCAATGGCAAAAAACAGGCGTATGAATGCGTAGTTGGAATTTCATGATTAGTGTCTTATGCCAAATGCGTAGATAAAGCTTGGGCCAGTGGGACGACTCTCAGATACATCCTCGCTAATCGACAGACAGTCCTGTCTGAATGTAAGGACAAACTCTGATATGATTCTCAGTTAACTTGTAAAATAAACCAGGCAGTCGCAATATTATTTGTGATTTTTTTTCTCATTATGGTTTAGAACGAAATGTAAGATGTGGAGTTGTAGGTAGTGTTGATTAAAATTAAATTTAATTTTCAATAAAAAATTACCCACTTACCTACACCTATATAAACTATATATTAGGGAAGTGTGCAATTATGTGAACAATTACAATTTTGTCTTGTGAATAACTGTTTTAATGTTACATTTTTTTTTTACTAATATACATATAAGAGATGATAACATAGTTTATATACGGTTCATTTTTTGTTTATGAAAACATACTTTGCACCACAGTTACATTTAGTATTCGTTGATTTTTTTTAAAGGCCTAATAAACATCCACGATATTAAAATACATGATGAATTCTTAATGTTCTAGTTACGTACGTTTGTGGTTATCAAATTTTTTTATAATATCATCAATATTATATTAGCTGAGATGTATTTATTCAACGTAATAAAAATCGCTTAATAATTTATTTTTTTAAGATTCCACTACTCAGACCACATGTTGTTTTGCTGATTTATAACTCCGTCTGTATGTACGTCACCACGATAAGGGCAGGTCCAACAATTCTGGTGTACGCCACAAATATGACAAATGAAAGAAAAGTATTAAAAAGCTTTACTATTAACTTATTAAATATTAAAAGTCTTATTAGATAGTTTTCTGTTGTTATGTATACCTACATTTTCATACGTCGACAAAATATGCTTCGTCAAGATTGTATGTCAAACTAAAAAAAATAAATAAAACTAAACACATGTAGAAAACTTCATTGCCTCCAATGAATTGTTGTATCAAGTAGATTTTTTACATTCCACTACAGAAACCTATCCACCCACAATTCTGTTGCATATTGACAGGTTTGGACGTCCTCCGCGGGTGTTGAAGACTGATAATGGCCGTTATTAATAATGCGTAACCGACGTTCGCGAATAATATAGGAATTGATTCTCCCGAAAAAATCTGGGCACAAATCTTATTACGTAGATTGTAAAAAATATAATGTTATCAAAGTAATTTAGTAGAATACCAAACAAAATAAATAAATAAATAGCAAAATACTAGCAAAATCCTAATGATGTTTGAATTTAATTTGGTGCAAACACATATTGATTTTTTATCAGATATCCACAATTCAATATAATAAAACCCGTCAAACGCGTGTTGATGTCATGCACTGATGGTTCCGTACGAGTATATTTGTGTTATGCATTCGTAAATAAGTTTTATGTTTTATTCGCGCGGGATCCTCAGCGCGAGAATTACATTTAACCTGTTTTTATTATTTGATGTTTTTGTAAGCCACTTTACATTTATTTGCTGTTCGGCTAAATTTATTTTTTAAACATTGATATAAAGAAAAATTGCAGAAAATAGACAAATCGAATAACACAACTCCGACTTGCAACTATCTGTTTTGGCAAAATTTTGTTAAATTGTGAAAGTGAGGAATCAATTCATAGATATGATAGTATCTGTATTTTTGTTCTGATTACGCTGATTGAATCAAAATGCCTGGACTGGTCAAAATTAAATACGATCCATACAATACCCACAGCACAGAATGGACATAGGCCAGGGACATGCGCATGCGACGCGCGCGTTCCGGTACACGAACCGCGGGATGGCGCAACATTTAACGATTACTAAGGTTCAAACGCCCTCAACTTTCCGACCGGATTTACCGATAATTAGCTACGTATTTGCTCAATAACCGATATTACACCGTATTTTCGTAGCAACTTTTGCTCAGTCTTTAAATTACAACACCGAAATCTTACAAATTGCTATGTTTTTTTCTTCAAATCAAAACTTACCTACACTGCAAAACGTAAATCCGCCACTTATCTATACGACACTAGATAATACATTTCCTGACAATGCACGGCAGACCAGCGTTTACACTCACAGAACGTTTGCGACAATACGTTTTCAAACAAACAACAAGCAATCGAAAGGCACTTTAGGGTCGTTAGCTCTAATACGTTTTCAGCGGCCCGCCTCGGACGGCGCTCTGGTTTTCAGCACGTCGACGCCGCCGCGGCCGCGATAACGCGCGCGCGATCGATACTCGAGATAACCATAGATCTCAAGGAGAAGAATCTTCAGGAATTTGGAATGTTTCCGATAATTTCATTGATAAATGAATGTTTTGTTTCTTTTTTTTTGTTACTACTTTTCGACAGGCGTGTTTCTCCATTGTCACATATTTCGTAAAGATAAGCCCGAGGATAATATATTTCATGTTAACCTTGATTTATTCACGATATATCTTCTTTTTTTTCAACTTTAACACTCAAGACAACGATTTAGTTTTGAAGGTATAGAAATAAATTTTCCTTTATTATTTAAATATAACAATATATTAGTCGCAACTGTGTTACTCGCACCTAGGGTTGCCAACCGTACTCTAAAATAGAGTATTGTACTCTATATCATGTAGGCGTACTATATAATCTATATCTATAACACTAATAGAGTACGCTAAAATGCTCTTTTTTTTTTCTGTGTTGTTATGTGCTGCAAAAAGTATAAAAAAGTACCTTTTTAAAAATTTAAATTAAGTGATACTCCTTTTTATTAGTCCGTACTCTTTATTTACCTCCCTTGAAATCAGACATACTCTATTTCTTCTAATAAAAGTTGGCAACCCTACTCGCACCTTCCCAGACTCTAATGCTCTATGACAAATTGATAATTTAGTATACTCGTCTATATAAATAACGTAATATGTAAATAATTCTACAGAACAAATTTTTACTTTCTGCATCTGAACAAAAAGACCGCATTAATATCCAGACGTAATGGTTCTCTAGTGTTGAAATTATCGATTAAAAAACATTACATCTATTATGTAAACAAATTGCCTTAAATTATATTTAACTGCATGTACGAAACCCCGAGCGAAATGACGATAATAAATTAGAGGATCGGCATTTGATCCAGCGTATAAATGTAACACACGTCACGTGTGATTCATTTACGATCGAGTTATATAACGAAACATCTTTGTGGTGAGTACGCAAGTGGAGCACGCGCCGCCGGCCGCCGCTCCTGTGGATTTTATTTAACTAAATCGCCGCACTGCTGCGAGCGTACGAACGTCAAAAACAATGGAAAATACTACAACGGTTACGTAACGTGACTCTCTCAAGTATTAAGAAAGAAAAACTCTTACTTATACCGTTTTGTGGCATATTTATGTGTACATCCATTCTTGTGTGACCGGAAATCAAATCTACCACCCGACCAAATACCTCTATTGTTCCATGGGACCTAAAAGAATGATAGAGTGATGGGTGTAGCGTAGGCCTAATGTCAGAATTTCTTTAAAAACTGATTATCCATTTACTTCAGAGCAGTAGTGGCCGTTTGTTTGATGCGTCGGTCTTGACTCAGAGGTGACCGGCACGGTCCTTCACCGGGGACGAACTGACCAACGAGTGTTTGACTAATTGAAATTGTACCACTTGCTCCCTGCCTTTGGATCCGAACGTTGCCAACACACTCCTCTGATATCGGTCGTAGATTTTGTGGTCTCATTTCAAAACAGGGAATGGGAGAATCTAAGATTAAAAGAGGGCATGCTCCTGGAATATGAAGACAAAAATCTGACGCCACAATCTATTTCATAATTAATGAATTATACTGATATGTTTTCAAATGCAGTAATCTACGAATGGCCGATTCATTACTCTATTATCAAAAATAGTTGTAATTACAGTACTTCTGAAAATTCCAAACGAGCATGACGACCAATATCCCATAATTTTTACCGTACGCTCAAATTATATGCAAATCATTGAAGTAATATTACCACGTAACACGTAATAAGTTTTACGGCTGTATTTTTCAGCTATAATTTTTAAGTATTTTACCAGAATGTTATTTCCTAGCTCAAATTATTAAACATATTTTTATAGTTAGCGCATAGAAAATGTAAACACACAATTACAGCGATGTTTAGTAATATTTTGTTGATGTCAAATCTGTGATATTAAATTGATGACAGCTCTTTCCAACACGCTGACTTTAGATGAAGTACGCACCGAGGTGAGTCATCGGACACGAGAAAATTGTATGTTTTGGATTACAATGGAAGGCACGCGGCGGAAAGTCTTACCATAATTAAAAAAAAGAAGATAATGTGCAATTGTTCATGTTAAAAAGTTGCTTTTGAGCTCCGAGTACATACAATAAAAATTATTAATACCTCAGATTGTTGGAATGGTTGTAATGGTTAATGGCAGCAAGTCGGTTCAATTCATGAGTATGTATCCGATTATAGTATCTAAATACTAAAACTCTCCAGTAATATTTGATGCTTTTAAAATTCACAGTATTTTTTTCTTTCAGTTTTTATAGAGGCCAACTTTACATAAAAAGAGAACAATGGAAAAGCTTCCCTCATACTAAATAAAACTAATAATCACAATTTCTACATCCTTTCAAACCTTTATACTTAGATCTCTTTGACACAGTTGACAAATGGATGGAACAAATTTACAAAAAAAAAAATATATAGATACTTACTCATAAAATACAAAGATATAATATCCACGAACGAAATTTCGTCACACTAGCCAACATCGCGTAATCGGGCACATTCACCAAAAAAAAAAAAAAATGTATTTTCACACAATGTAACCGCACATGTCTTCCAACCAGCCGGTTGTAGTAGCACTAAGTCTGCATGCCTAAGTGAAGCCAGATAGGGCGCGTGTATGTCTGGTTAGAGCCGACTGCGCTGTGAGCGGCCGTTCCAGGCCGCTGCGCGCGCCCGCCGCCCGCGCCTGCACTAGGATAATGAATTGAACGAGCACTTCGCGTTTCGCATGTACTTCAGAAATCGTACGAGAGATTTTATTGCATGTGAATAATATTTTTTATACATAACGTACTAATACGGTTCGCTTCTTCGGACATAATATTGTAGATTGTATTATAAAACTGATTTTTTTTTAAACACTATACGGATGTCCGTTTAGTGGTCAATGTTTTGTGCTTCCTTATTTATTATGAATATCCAAATCACCTGATCGTGGTGATAGCGTATAAATTATTTTTTTTTTGCTTTGGTTTAAGAGAATTAATACATAATTTAATGTAAAAGGCATGTATACATACATACGGAAATGCACACAACTAGGTAATCTTCAAATTTATGCAACACGACCAGCCACTCACGTTCTAATGTTCATGATACAATTTTATCAAAACCATTATAAAAATATAAAGTTTCGAAAGGGATAAAACACGAAAATCAAAGGTCACTTTCAATGCTGAAGCGACAGTAAGGGCAACAGTTTTACACCCTTTACCTTTGAAGATTCTTGACCTTGCGAACCCGTCCTGAAGACACCAATAACTTTTTTGATACGTTAGAAATTATATATTTTTCTTTATTCAGTAACTGTACGGAATTTTATTCCTGCATTTTAAAATACTACTGTGGCGCATATTTTATTTTCGTATCTATAACGGCGGGTCGCAACAAAATTAAAAAAGTGAATAATAAACGTATACGTAAAATTTGACAGATTGTCCATATTTAGGTGAAACACGCCGTCAATCTTCTCAACTAAAATATTGCCCTTCTCCATTCGGCGAACATTTTATTTTCGCGTACTAAACTATGTATTTATAATAGATAAACGCTATGATTGTATGTTACAAGGGCAATCAAATTCTAAATTTAAATAATTGACAGTTAACTGTTAAAGTTAAAAACTAAACACGTCAACATACGTTCTTTTAACTTCAAAATTGGCAGTTCACTAGGTTAGTCTTAAAGATGTTAAATTATAAAAAAATTAAAGATTACGACCTAAAAACGTTATACTTAAATCGTGATTTTTTTTAATAAGTGCTACATTGAAGTTATAATTTCAGTCCTATTTTAAAAAAGTTTAATTATTATATGACGAAGTTACCAAAATTACCAAATTATAAGTAACTAATTTTGTAATTATTACGCATTCTACACTATAAGTGTATAAAATTGTGACATTGCAATCAAAACGAATAGGTAAATATCTGATAGGAATGCAAATGCATCACGCATGCTTTAGTCGGCTTACATAGAGTGTTCCATTTTCCTCCATAGAATAGCTAATTGTTATCAGTTGTAAATCGTAACGCTGGTGTAGGACGAGGGCATTGTTCGACATCGTAGGCGTGACAAGTGCTTCCGCCAAGTTCATTGTCGTGTCGTGCCGCGCCCCGCGAACACCGACGTCGGCAGTACCGACTAATACCGACAGCGGAAAATGTATGCCAAATATCTTTAAATCGACAACGTTTTGTAGGTTAAGAGTTGATCTGTGCCTAAATCGTTAATGTTAACGTATGGGCTGACGAGGAATTTTTAACTATTACTGTGAGTTTGCGTTTACCAAATCACTTGTACGCTAGTAGTTTGCTCCGAATAAAGTACTTCTGAATCTTCACCAACACACCTACACCTATAACTAGCACCATAATGCTAGTGATACCTGGCGGTGGTCACCTATTATAAGTTCAAAACAGTGGCGGATTCATACTTTTTACGAGTACAGGCCACTTTGTTTCCGCCGCCCCATGTACCTTTCTAAAATAATAATTTTCTGAAATCTGCCACCCCTAGGCCGCGGCCTATTGACAAATCCAGGACTGGTTCAAAACGTTGTTATCCCAATGTACCATTTATCAAACTTTCGCTTGTTCAGATAGCCCAACACAGCGCATCGATTTTATTGTAACCTAAATGATCAAATCGTCATTATTACGATGTTAAAATTACGTAAGGTCGCTCACCGCCGCCGCGCTCGGTTGTCATAATGTTGACGTCATAACATACTGATCAGAACGTTTTAAGTTAAGATAACTGTCCTACAGGGACTGACTTCGCTTGTCGCGCAAAACACCATTACCCGCTTTCCTCGTGCTGTACGAAATGGAAATAGATCAGATTATGTCAAACGATCCGAGTCGGCATCTGCACGACGTCAAAATTACTCCAGCAGAGGGAGCGCGGCGACAAAGCTTTTACCCTGACCCACTCGTTGCCCCGACTCGATTGTTGTTAACATAATCGGTAATCGGTCGAAGGACTCGCTCTGTCAGTCGCACTAGTCCCTCCGAAAGAACAGGCTAACAAAAGTTTTTCCAGTTACTATCAGCTTGTGAGCTACCAGAGTAGGTGACCAACGCCGCCGTATTCTATTAGAATTTGGTGCCACACATCGGCCAAACCTGTCCACTTCTTGCTGCAACCTGTTGGGGTCTAGCTCCTATTTATACACCAAAGATGGCATAACTTATCTATATTGCACGACCCATAATTTCATTTTATTCAGAACGCCAACTTATAATAATTTTAAAACCATTAATTTATAATCAATATAACCAAAGAGTCTTAATTACAATATGGTACGAGAAGAGTACAAAAATACTTTTCCTCTTGTTTGTTTATAATTGAGTATTATAATTTCTTTGTTTATTGAAAATAACCATTGAAATTTAAGTAGCACTGAAATAAAATTGTCTGTGCCCAAAAAACAATGCAGTAGCTTGTACTTATTGAAGCTCATCTTGAAAAAATGACAAAACGTCGCTCGTCTGTTAGGTACCTAGTTAGCTTACGTATTTAGTTAACACGTTATTAGCGTCATAATATAGAGCTATTTTCATTGTAGTGGACGTGACAATACTTTGGTCATTTCAGAGTGATGGAATTATCGGTTGGTTGGTGAGTTGAGTATTCAACTCGACCCACCAAATACACTTGAGTTCATAATAAGCTAAATAGCTGTGGACACCACAGCTATACCTACATTTATTATAAACTTAACTATTAGACCAATATTACCCTAATTTGGCTACCGATGTAAGTATCAATGCTTTTCCCGTGTTTGATGCTATTCCAACAATAGGAATAATTAAAATATCCTACATAATAATGTAATTTTCATTGATTTATGATACTGTAGTAAATTCAGTGTGGTCAGCTTATGAATGTGTGGAGTAAGTTCATTTTATAATTATTCAACAAGCTTTTATCTGCGGTTTCACCCACGAATAATTATGATATTAAGATAGTGAAACTTGGATCAAACTCATTCAAGATTCACCACATCCCGCTACTGTATGAAATAAATAAACTATTCTATGTGTTTTTCCCATACTGAAGATAAACTATGTCATTCCAATTTGATACCCGATTGAAACATGGAAGTTACGTATCTGAACTAATAAACAATTTTGCTTGCGTATACGTGATACGTTAGCTATTTAAAATGTAATAATGTAACGTACTTGTAATTTGATAAGAGTATTAAATTTTAAAATTCAATACATATAAATATGTACTTATTTATATGTATTGAATTTTAAAATCTTCAATATGTAAAACTTTTATTTCGTTGATGTTTTAATATGTTTAGTTAAAAGGTTCCTAAGTAGTTCTGAATTAAATTAAATCCAATTTTAAGGAAAAACTTTCTTACTTTCTTCTATTAGTAATTTTTTTATATATGAAAAAAACACTTAATTATCTCAGCGGCCTTTGATAGCAATGTCAATCTAAAATTTAATTTAAAACGTCCTTCCGTTTCCATTAAACGAAAATTCGTATCAATACTTGATAAACAATTATTTCATACAAGGGAATCTCATATTGGTTTAATACCGTCTCAAATCCGATCGAAATCAAAAACACTGAATTTGGAAAATCGATCTATACATATATATGATAGGCAGATGATTAGGTATAGCATATTTACACCTAATATGAAAAATGTAAAAGTGTGTTTGTATGGATGCTTGTCATAAGCTGACGGACGTTTTGCGACACTGCGGATTGTAATCAATTTTTGCATGGAGGCAGATTACGTTCTCAAATAGGATCTAAGATTAATATAAGATTATATTGTATCATATAACAAGACCTTTATGTAAAAAAATATGTATATAAATATCAATAAAAATAGTAATATTTTACTACTTATATCCATGGCCAAGGAATTACTGGATTACTGGAATATCAAATATATCAGATAGGTATCACACTTGACAACGGAACCAGCATTGACGTGGATAAGAGGACCGTGATTGGAATTAGAGTTTAACACCGAGAACGGCTAATAATAAATAGTAGGGATTATTATATGCATACACGAGCGAAACCACGGGCATATTCGAATGACAAAAAAAAAAAAAAAACAACTATTGCTCAATGTTAATTTACGCCCAGCGAAGCGGGCGGGTAACCCCAAATATAGTATAATCTTTATTTTTTGACGCCGAATATAACATGAGAATATCATATTCGATTCTTCCCAGCCAGTGTGACGAATTTACAAATGCATCGTCCATGCTAAAATATTATTTCTGTTATCGTTCGATTACTTGTCACCTAACCTAACCTAACCTATAGCATATTGTTATGTTTAGGTCATACTAAAAAATTCTAGGATTGTCTATATATCTAATGAGAATATTATAGATAAATAATTACGGTTTTGAAAATGCAACTCTTTGGAAGTAGGTTATATTTTCGTTTGTGCAGGTTATCATTTGTTTCTTTATTGTTACATCCTTTTAAAAATTGCATGTCGGTATTACAATGAATTTAAGTCGAGAGAATATCGGTGCCATGATTTTTTTACGATTTTCACTGTGGCTTAGTAAAAAGAAAGTTGCCAGAAACTACAGTTCGCATTCGATGATGGAATTTCTTCTTGTAGCTCTGTGTATTCCTGATTCAGGGAATTCAAACGTAGACGCAATCACCTCTTTGACGATTTACCTGAAGGTCCGCCGACAACCATAGTTAACAAAACTGATGTAACTGTAGGACAACTAATTAAACTCGATAAAAAAAAACTATATTCCAGCTAATTGCTACTGTACTAATTATTGCATTACTATACTCTTACTACTGGTTGTCATCCAAAAATAAAGAACAAATTTCAAGAAGCTTGAATAGCCGCAGGACTAGATTATCGGTGACTCGCGGCGCTTCTGAGATTCGGCCCCTATAACCGCAAGGGCCATGGGACATGGTGAGTTATACCAATTATTAGTGTGAGCTAAGTGCAAAAGATTTTGCATGTACATAATGAAGGCTCGGAAGCTTTTCGCTCGATGGATATCGCATTTCATTTTAATGATCCGTTAATTAAAGAGGCCCCTAAGAATCACTGGACCAACTGCTTTTTACAATGATTTCACAGAATGCAAAAGAAAGAATGCAAATGCCCACATATATAAATGAATATAATTTGTATAAATACGTTTACTTATAATAAGTAATAGTTATTCATTTTTTTTTAATATATCTCTTTATATTTATTATACCGTGGCACATACTCGACATAAATTTATTTTTCACGTCCTAATTTGTAGCGATAAATTCAGACACGACCTTCATACAAATGGGTCACTCTAATACAAAATAATTAGTTTGCCCGTGTCATCGCTGTGGTAATTGGCTCTATTTACTTAAAAATACATTTCAGTATATTAATACAAGGAACAAGATAACAAATAATTGCATAAATTGGACCAATTGTAGGGAAATATTGTTGAAATTTTATAAGTTAAATTCGTTTATAAAATAATATTATGAAAAATCATGACATTAAGTAAAACAGGATAAATAAAAGGAAAAAAAGAATCAACTTAAACGGCCCGTCTTCATAAAAGTCGTATATTTCAATTGGACAAATTGCCTTCAATTAAGAACGAAGCAGAGCAAGATTGAAATAAGGATAAAGAAACTGGTCAAACGTGTTATACTTTTAAACAATGCGGTTCTGTATAATATCAACTTGCACCCACGGCTTTCCGTGTATGAATGCAGAATAGGTAAATCCTTTCATTATTTATTTACGTCGATTCAATTCTAGACCCACTCTTGAGCTCTCTTTGAGAACTTATTCCATTCCAACACTGATTCTAGTTTCGACCTCAACTCCGCTTTCAATTGTAATCTGGTCCCGCTGTTGTCTTTTGTAACAATTTATTCAGTGCTATACTTTTTGCTTTTTCTTTCTCTCATAAAATGCTTCTTTTTATTATTGATTTTGATTGAAAAACTTAATTTGTATGTAAAACGCACTATATTTAATTTTCTCCATATAAATATTTATTATACTACATAATTATATGCCTTGACTATTTTTTTGAGTAATATGATAGAAATATTTTTACGCAAGCGATTAATATTATTGATTTACTTTTAATAATGCAGAAGGAAATTGGTGTTTGCGTTGTTCTGCATGTAAAAGAAAATCTGGACAGCGATTGACCTTCCAGCTAATCCCAAAGCTTAGTAATGTTTCGAATTCGAAAAGCACTAAAAAATATATTGTTGTTAGAGTGTCAGAGCCAGACTATAGGTAACTTGGCTACAACACGACAGTAGGCCGGCTCGACCGGTGTGATACCACACTCTTACAGAATATAAACGTAAAGTAACAGCTTCAGTTCCTGATTTCGTCCAGTAAGTGAGAGTTCCAGTGGCCCACTTCCTCCTCCTCTACCATCGACCCACTCCCCTATCATCAGCTCAGTCCCTCTTTCATTAGATATTCTAGTTTTTCAAAAGGCCGACAACGCCTGTGACTCTTGTCAGGTTGAGTGTTCATGAACGATGACCCTCAGGAATGGAGTCGGTGTCTGTTGCTGGATATATTGTAGTGTTTCCTTGGCTGACACCGACTCCAAAAATAACAATAATTGTAAATACTTTATATTATTATAATAATTTGATTGACTTGAAATGAAAAATATAAGTAGCCTTATATTTTTCATTTCATTTTACTTAGAAGAACTATAAAAAATATTTTGATTATTGTTTGTTATTCACAGGTATGAATTGACTTAAATTTGAAGTGGGTAGATACATACCTACCTTCTTGAGTGGTAAACACATAGATCGTACTTACATATTGATGAGTAGAAAAAGCAAGTTAATTATCAAATTGAGAAGAGTACGTAATTACTTTTTTACTTTTTAGTGCATATTAATTTGTTTTGGAAGTTTTTTTTAAGTCAGTTTTTTATTTGTTAAAATTTTTGTTTATTTTTTGACTCCGTTTGTCGCGCACATACTTAATGCAAATTTAAGATTTATATGATTTTCTCATGGATGCCATTGTCAGAACTGAACCAAATTAAAATGGGACCACACGGAAAGCACCAGCTTTCAAATAAAAATTATCAAAATCGGTCCACCCAGTCGAAAGTTCTAAGGTAACAAACATAAAATAAAGTAATAAAAAAATAGTCGAATTGAGAACCTTCTAATCTTGAAGTCGTTTAAAATGGTATTTCTTTTAGGTGCTTTTAGACAGCCCCTTTTGGCGATGAAAATCGTGATTGCCGCGTAGCAGTCTGTATCACACACAGAACAAGAGGAAGTCAAAATGTGATGGACTATGTGGAGAATGGCACAGATACTGTACACATTTTCACCTTAAACATATAATTTATCTGTCTGGTCTTGAGCTAGAATTTTCATAGTGTTAAGTGAATGCGGTGTAGTAATTATTCACTTACAAAATATCCGTAATAAACGTATTTATTGTTACGTTTCAAATACAAATAATGTTCACTTAGTGCCAATAAAGCTTATTTCTCGAACTACCAAAATATTGTAAGATTGCAACAAATGCATGCGTTTATAAGTAATGATTATATTCTTGGAAATTTAAACCATATAGTAGGATTAAAAATATGGAATAATACATTTTTTCTTTATTTTGATGTAACATCAATACTACAAATAAGTAATGGAATTTTTTGATGTATGTTCTAGAAGTACGTGTTCTAATATTTTCTAAATAGATTCAGTAAACATTTATTCGTTTTATTGAACCCTAATATTTCAGTAAATAGAGAGTTCGGAGAATCGGACTCACCAATCCTAATATTTTTTGTAGCATTTACATTTCATGAATTAATATCCTACTCTGTAATAAACCATTTCGCTCAATAGTTACACAATTCGGGAAAAATGTATGAAATGGTTTAAACCACGTAAACCGCATACCTAGCGATAAAACTTTCCCCGTTCGGGAACGTTAATTGAATAATGATGTTCGTCACCCGTTTCCTGATTGGCGTAAGCGGAGCCAAACAAAAGTCACATTAGTATGCCGGGCGACGCGAATATAGCGGGACATTGTGTACAATTGTTAAGGTGAACGAGAACGGGCTTTGATCCTTGGATGATAAGTGGAAATCATAAATAAAAAAAAATACCAACCACTTAGTTTTTCTTTTTTTTTTTAATAACAATGACAATTCACAAAGGAAAGAAAGAAGCTCAATTCCGTTGATAATTTCAACGTAAACTTTAAAATAAATCTCCAATAAAAGTAGGTCAATGTCACACTGATGATCCCTTGAACAGAATATATTGAAGTTATATTTAATACGATTGAAAACAATTGAAACAGAAGCTCCTTTCACGTCGAGATTATTTGTATGTTATTGTGTTTACGTATTTCAATAAATAAGCATTTCTGCAATTAAATATAGTCAATAAATTAAATAAATAATCTTAAATGCTATGTAGATCTCACTCGATGGCACTTCATAATTATCTTTGTTTAATATGTCACACCTACAACGCTATTTGGCCTTTCAGTCCTGTAAAAAGAAATATTTTCTTTATTAATTGCAACAAATCAAGTAAAAAATATTAAAAATTCAGGGATTTTTTTTATCGTTACGATTATTATTAATCAAAATAATCTTATTATTAAAAGAATCTTTTCAAGGTTTACAAAATATTAAGAAAAAGTACCCAAATTTAGAATTTATAAATGAATACATTTTTTAAACACAAGATATATTATGTGGATTGGCTTTCTATTATAAAGAATGTGCAAACAAACTGCTAACTTAGTAGATTTTAGTCATCACATAAGCTCATAATTGTTTCTTTTTTTTTTTATATACTCAAGCCACAAAAGAGCTCATAACATTCAATGATCCTGATTTGGGCCAAATCTCACTTAAATAGATTAGCAAATTGACGTGTGTGGATTGACAACTATGAACCACTGATAGAATTAGAAGTTTAATAAGAATTTGAAATATTGTGATTTTAGTAGAATACTAACCTGTAGTAGGGCTCAAATTCTGCAATGTCGTCTATGACATGGCGCAAACGACACACGACGCCGCAATCCGGTGCCTGCGCGCCGTAGACGCTGATAGCACGGTCTAGCACTTGTTGAATAGAGGACAGTTCTACAGCTGCACCAATACAAAATAAAAAATTGAGTTGTTTTTATATTTCTTATACAGCCACCGAAGTATATAATAAGTATAATAAATAATTATATTTGGTAAAATATTGTAAGATATTTTCACTCAAAATATGAAGACGTGTAAATCATTTTTTCAATATTATGCTTAGTTGGTTTATTAAAAATTGGTTATCAGGTTTGACTATTGCACTATAGAAAATAATAGTGTATATAATAACAACAAATATGATAGTCAAACTATGTTCATTATCTAATAATACATATATTACATAACCTATATGAACTTCGTAAACTATGTGGATATAGGCAATGATAAATGATAACGTAAATGTAGAAATTAATACAACTAACCATTTTTAGTACGAATACCAAAAGATCTTTCATCACCCTCATCATCATTGTTATTATTGTTGCCAGATTTCTTGAAATGTATCAATTTAGGTATGAACAACAACAAACAAACCACAGCGAGCATTGTCACAATTTTCTTGAATATGAAAATTTTTAGCATAATTTTAGCTATTGTCAGGAGATCTAATTTAAAAGCTATCTTGTCCAAAAACAACCAGGAGCCGTGTAAGGGACTCCGTAAGACGGTTTGACGGGAGGACCATAAATGGGTGGCGGCAGAGGTTTATGTATCGGGGGTCCGTAAGATGGCGCTGGAGGGCCGTAGGTGTGAGCAGGCGGCCCATAACTGGGCGCTGGGGGGCCATAGGTATTGTGAGGGGCGGTGTAAGTTGGTTCTGATCCGAATTTCACAGGCGTGCCATAATTCGAAGGCGGCAAATAACTGCTCGAGTCTGACGGGTCCTGTGACGTAAAGGAACTGAATCCACTGTCGGCGGGCGGCGTGTAGTCGTATCCGTTGTAGCTGTCGTCTCGGTTTGCGATTTTCTTCTCCCCATCCTTCGCAGTAACAATGATGACTTCTTGTTTCGCCTTCTCGGCTTCTATCCGCGAGCGGGAATACGCCTCCAGGTAAGAGTCGGTTTTGAGGGAGTTGGTATTATTTTTGGACGCGGGACCGACGATGGCCAGGGCGCCGGTGGCCGAGAGCAGCACTACGAGAGCCGTGAGCGGCGCATCCATGTCGGCTGTGTACGCGTCGGCCGCGGACTGACTCCATCGATCGCCGCTGTCGATGGGTACCGATGCGCCAGTCATTCCGTTTTCACTTTTGACTTACCGTAAAAGAACCCGAATATGATAATGGGACACAATTAAATTCTCGGAACGGCCCGTGCGTTCCGCATTGCGGATGGTAAGTGGGCGCCGGGACATCGCGGCTCGCATTCTAATCGCACCGCATCGGATGAACCGCTCGATTCGTTGCTCTTGCGCCGCGCTTTCCAGGTACGTGACGTACTTTTATGTTCTCTATTAGTGTTATGATATATGAAAGTTTATTTGCTTAACTATATCTGCTCTTGATTTATTTAAATATCGTGCGCAATTTTACATTTATCAAGATTGACAGCTTAATTTTCATAACAGAACGTCACTTCCGGCCTGGACGAATAAAACATTTCGCTTTATTCAATGTGGGGGGAAAATTGAAACACAAATTTAAAAGTTCCTTCTTATTGAATATCTTGAAATACAAAGAGTTATTTCTAAAATGGCATAATAAATTCAAATGTAACGCCTTTCGTACGCAAATAACGTGTTAAGCATAAATCTCACTCACAATGTCTTCGATTTCTACTTGGTAAGCATTCAGACACTAATCATTCAACTGCTGTCGCATTCACATGCCAATGTACTTATTTTCATGCAGAAACGGTTTTGGAAAATTAAGTATTTAGGTATTTCCTACATGTCTTTTAATGGTTGACAGTTATAAAAAGTAAATAAGTCAAAATTTCACTCAAAAGCTTTTTCAATCTTTAAAAATCTTTGTTCAAAAAACCGATGATTCTTTCTTTTAGTTTTCATTTTCAATGGACTCGACATCGTAAAAAACGAGCTAATTGTCTTCGTGCCGGGAGGAGGCCTATTAGATTTTTTTGGGCTGTCTTCATCAACGTTTTCAAATGTGCAGCTGGCTGCCCTCTCTTGCAACATTGTTTCAGCTGTGGACCAACTGAAACGGACCAACAATGGATATCCAAATACATTATCTACTTGATCCCTAATGAATTTCTTCGTCAACGGATCTGTAAACAAAGAATAATGTTCTTTTTGATTCTAAAATTTTTCGAATTTAAAATCTATAAATTTTCATCTTAATGGTATGATAAATATACAATACAAAAATATATATGTAGGAGGATTGAATTAGAACTTTCTTGGTTTAAGGATTCTTGCTTAAACAGAGAAAGTTAAGCCACTTACAATTTGCTTATTATTAGGTGTCGTTAAGTGGAACTTTGAGACTACAAATTATGCTTCACTAAGTGCATAACAAAACATCTGATGTGGAAATAAACCTAAGTATATACAAAAGTAAATTGAAAACTAACATACATCAGATAAATATATCAGTAAATAACAATCAGAAAAAGAGTATACACACTAAACTTAGGTCAATTACAAGTCCAAAATATGAAAATTAAAAGCCAATAGAAACCTGAAAAAACAATTATTCGGAACACATCTATGCATGTACACTGAAACAAAACCTTTGGATAAAATAACAAAATAAGCAATATGCTAAGGTTTATATAGGACCAATACAAGTAGGTGTTACTTTTAGAACTTGGAGCTATCTATTGACAACTTATGGGAAAACTGACGACAATTGGTTAACTAATGTTTATTTATATAAAACCAAATATATTTTGAACCTTTCTAAATGTTTAAGCATTAATGCCAAAAAGAATCAATCTGAGTTTTCAAATTTTTAATCAAAAAAAAAAATAGGGCATTCTCGCGTCAATTATATTTTTCATACATATGGTAGACTGGATACGGTTGAAATAAAACAAATATGGCGCAAACGGTTACAAGAAGAATGAGGGGTGCAAGGGAAAAAACGAAGCGGGCGACTGGTCCGAAAACATATCACAATGTTGCGACATTCCACGAGTAGTGTTGTTGTGTACAGGAGTCTGTATTATATTTTGGTACCCAAAAGTAAGCATTTTTCTTCTGAAATTTATGAAATTATTGAGTTTGTCCATTAAGTTAAAGTATTGAGTAAGTTTATGAAAGTTGTAGAATATGGAATAATAACTAATTTTAATGTGTAATTATTACAAGCATTTTTATAAATGTTTTTTACTAAAGGCGTAGTGGACAGTTGAATAAATTTTTGTGGGTATAGTTTAAAAGGTAAATAGATTATTTTTTCTTGTTTTCTAAATGCCGTGAGTTCACGTAAAAAAGACTTCCAGAGAGCAGAGTGACTTGTCAAAATATAAAGATGCATACGAGGAGGTTAAGCCAGAGATTCACTACGAAAAATGGTGGACAAGCATGGAATTGACCGCTGTTCTTTCCTGAGATATTTACGAAAGCGACATGCATCGAGTCATTATATTCAGAGAGCAGATCCAGAGAAAAGTGGATTCAATGCAACAGTTGTAAATAGTGGGCTAACGAAAACTGCACAGAAGGTGGTCTTAGCTATGTTAGCCACAACTGCGACTCAGATTGATCACTAAGCTAAATTTTTATTTGATTGAAGAAATGTTTCTTTTTAGTTTATTCTTAAAATTATTTTCGTTTAGCTTGCTTCATTTTAAAGAATACTGTTGATCTTTATTATTTTTACTAATTGCGTTAATTATTTATTACTCGTCAAATGCTGATTAGAATAATCGTTACAAATATTAAAAACTTGCAGACTGATTAATGTGGTCATAAGGTGCCATAATTATGTTTATAATTAGAATTTATAGCAAACAAAACATATTAAAATATTATATTTTGTATTATTTGCATATGTTTTAACTGATCCCAATCGCTGTGTGATTTTGTATGAACTAAAAATAGCAACCCATGAACTAAAATTGTATAGCCCTTTCGCAGACAGAAACGCGTTCTCGACATATAGTCATCATTGCTAGATTTATAAATAACAATACCATGAACGATAAAAGTTCAATTGTTTCAACTGTACCAGGTTTACCACACCAAAATCTACATGGATATTTTTGCTGTCTGTAAAGCAATTTTAATGATTTTTTTTTAATTAATAGATTATACATTCATGGTAAAAGAAAAACAATGTATTTTTGTTACTGGTTCTAAGAGGTAGATTTTTGGACTTAGGTACTAAGAGAACCTTGCATTTTCCCAATTAAATTGTATCTAATATGCTATCTCAGTACACAAGACACATTTATATCAAATTTCAAGTGGATCCTTTTTGTAGTTTATTTTTGAAATGAAAACTTATTTAGCACCATTGAGATTTGAAACGCAATGAAATGAAAAAGCGACAGTAAAAACAAACAAACATATACATCTATAGGATTTAGTCTGTAAGAGAACGTGATAGAATATAAGATGAAATATAATGCCAGTGAAAATGAAATAAAATATGGCACAAAATAGAATGCATTAGGAGACGTGTGTGCTTATTTGTACCTGTATATTGTCGTTTATTGAAGTTAAAAACATTGAGTTTGAATAAAAAAACGTAAAATAACTTTTAATTATGGTACCAATATTATAATATATATACCCCATAATAATCCCACTCTTGATACCGCATTCGTCTCATCCTCTCGTAGTTTAATTTTTTTTTAAGTTTCACTTCTAACGCGTGTGAACTTCACATGTTATTTTTTTAATTAAAAAAGGAAAGTGAAAAAATCTCTCCGGCATAAAGAGTATATAACTCAGTATAAAAAGCACCCATTATACCAAATTTCAAGTAAATCAGACCAGTAGTTATCGTGTGATATATCGCATACAGGTGACAGACAGGCAGACAGACGAGAATTTCGAGAAATACTCACTCGTCATCTATGTCGATAGTAATAATCTGGTAAGCAAGTGCTATTTTTCATAACTTTTTTGTATAAGTTCAGAAAATTATGATCAAGGTGACCATTCAATTCGGGATGACATATGGCTATTTTTGTTAAAAAATACATATGGCTGTTTCTTTTACATAATTAAGTATCATCATCACTCAACCTTGAGCCAGTCGCAATGACTAAAAGGGACAAGTCCCGATATACCAAAGGGAATGTACTTATAAGGGGAAGTGTAGGTTCTAGCTTAGATTAGGAGTGATAGGAGTGTAGAGCCAGTCGGTATTCGTACAACCTCTTTCTGTTAAATATTAGTTCCTTATGTAAATAATAAAGAATACGAATCTTATATATATATATAGATATTAGAGTACCCAAGACATGAGGGAATTTTTTTTTCATGAAATCAAATACACATACCCTCTATTTTTATTCGGATTGACCACATTGACTTAAATAATAAATATTATTGCTATTGGACAACGATAACCCGTGCTGACTTGATGCCAAACTTTTGAAATAAAAATTTGTACAGACTTACTGTATGAGGAATTAAGAACTTAATTTTTATTACTTAATTAAAACTCCAATACACCCAAATAGTATATTATTCATTCATTTACATTAAAAAATATTATTATTGTTCATATTTTCTTTTTAATATTTGTTTTTTAGAGTCAGGATAATTTTTCCGGTGTTCTTGTATGTAACGTAATCAAAATTGTTTTTGTTCCTCCTCAACAGTGATTAATCCATGAAAGTCTTGCATAACTTAATCGCTCTTAAGGCTATATCGTTTACTACCCTCAGTGCCGAAACTTTTTTCTTTTGGCTTCTTGAAACGTAGCATTATTTGACCACAAAGTAGGACATTCATGTAGAAAACTGTCTTCAATTTTAATGCGGTTGAAAAAGGACTTGCTTTTTACTGAAATGAAGTCAGAGATGTTTTTTCTGAAACAAAATAAGATAAGAGTATTAAAAAAATATACTTTCACAGGGAACAAAAGTAAAAATTTATTTACCAATAAAATTAATACCAATGTTCTTTAATAAACTTACCATACAATGAATCGCAAAGTTCTGTATAAGTTTTTCTCTATAGTTCTGTATTTTATCAGTATTAATACTTTTCCAGTTTTCTCAGCACTTTTTAAAGAGCAGAATATAAAGGCTTGTAGTTACTCGACTGATTTTTGTTTCAAATACCCCTTTTAAAACCAATTCATACAAGTGATGTTGACAAGCGAAAATAAGCATTTTGCAGTAGTATTACAACAAAAAATTTGCACTTTATCTTCTAAATTCCAGTCTATAATCGCGTTCCGAACTGCCTCTACTTGTTCATTTCCTATAGAACTTTCTAGTCTTAGTACAGCAATAAGTTGTTCTTTGTTTTCATAAGAAATAACTATAGGAAGATGTTTTTCTTTTGATTTCTGAGCGTTTACAGCAGGGAAAATCTCGCCACCCAATGAACAGTCACCACTTCAGGTACCTTATTTTGGAAATCAATTTTTATGGATTCAGCGCGTTTTTTCCGTTTCTCTGTGCCAATTCTTTGAATGGAAGACTTACTTATCAGAAATTCATCAATATTATATCCAAGTGTTTCAATAGTTGCTTCAAGAATGAACACAGAATCTTTCATACCCAATTAACACCTATCTAGCGCTGCTACTAATTTTGGAGTAATAAAATCTCTCCACAGAAATGTTTTGCTCGGTTGCATGTTCTAGACAAGCTTTGGTACGTCCTCTTGTAAATCTAAGTTTTCATTAGATTCAAATGATGAGTCGTCTTGTAACAGTACATAAGATGATGTCGAAGGAGTCGGCTCAGACAAATATTTAGTATGTCGTTTTTCTTATTCGATAATTCTGAGACGCACTCTTTCCTCTCATCAGTCAATTTTTTATCCACTCCTGTTAAGTGAGCAGGTCGGTTTGGTTTTCTTTGATGCTGTAAAAAGATTCTACCCTCATTTATTTTTATTAATTGAAGCGCATCGGCATGAGCAATGTCAAACAAATTATCTAAATTGTTAACAAAGTTTTGACGGCGCTGCTTAAATAAGTCTGTGTCTTTTGTGTATTTTTTTGCAAGTCCCTTCAGACTTCATATAAGTTTAAAAGTTTTTTCACACAATTAGACAAAGATTTAGTAGGAATACACGCCTTTTCCTAATAGATAATACACTCACAAATAGTGATATTCACTCTTTCATCGACTATTAAATTTATTTCACGGATATTGTAAAATAAAACTGCTAGAACTGTCAATTAGACGGAAGTTTTGAACCCGTTATTTGATGTTTTACGTCACCTATTGAAAATACATATACGTCTTTTAGAACTGCATAATGCAATTACATGTTGACTGATTGAAAATAATGCGAGTTAACTAAATAACGAGTAATCACAAGCACATCAATACGTTAGGTCGCGTCAGCCTTAGAGAGCAAGTACTGACATGTATTGTTGTAAGTCAGTACGGGTTACCGAGGTTCTTCCTTCTTAAAATTTTATTTATAATTGTCTTGACTTAGAAGTAAAAAATTAAGAGGGTATGCTTTAAAAAAAACGATTTAGATTTTTTTGGGACACACTAATAGATATATATTATATTGTATGTGTAGGAGAATCTTGAAGAAAATAAGCAGTTAAAAACCAAACAAAAAAAAAAGAAAGAAATCTATCTGAATTACCTTCATTACATTACATATAATCTGAGCTATACAATTAGCATGTGAGGCGTCAGGCCTGCGTGCCGAGAGTCCCGCAAACGTGGGTTCGGCTTATAAATAAATTTTAAAATCAGAGAATCTTATTCAAGCTACGAAAAGCAAAAGTAGAAAGAATGTTGTTCAGCGTCGGGGTTTAAACGTGGGGCTGGAGAGTAATAAAAAGGAAAAGATTGAATGTTATCAGTATCTGAGTGAATAGCTATAAACTGCTTGAGTAGATATTTGGGAGCTAATCTAATAAGCATAGTTTTGTCGCCGCCTGCTGCTTAATTCAAGAAAACCGATACTAAATCGGTCATATATATATATATATATATATTAGTATGTAAAAACATAGACTAACATATAAAAGGATACTTGAATTGCATTCAAAAAGGATAATTATGGTAATAGGACGATAAAAAATTGGTATTCAACAAATGGGAGAAGAAAAAAGTCTGTATCATAAACCCAAGGATAGATATTTAGATATTACAAGTAAACTACAGAAGATGCATAATGTAAGATGCAAAATAATGGAAATCATTAGGAGAGATATATGCCACGAGACTTGATATCGTATGCTAATAACTCACAAATTTTATTAAATAAATCACTACAATGCTTATTTGAATAATTGTAAATCAATAAGATTATATATTTTCAAATATATAAAGTGATTTGCTTATTAGTTGAATTTATCCACACAAAAGAATATCACAGTTGGCAGAAATATATTTACAAAAGATGAAAAATATGCCTTAACTACATTAATCTAGTTGAAGCTAAGAAATGGTTTAACAAATATGTAATTATCATAAATTACAGTGTTTATTGCATATTTTCATAAGTCAGCAAATAGCATTAGGTACTTTGAGACCAAAATATTAAATATAGATTTCGGTGAATAGAATGACAATATACCTCCAGGATAACCACTACCAAATTCAGTATGGTCCATTTTTAACCCTTCTTGGAATTTCCAAACCTTCAGAGCATGATCCCTGGTTACTTTAGCTACAATACTGGCTGCAGACACTATTGGGTATATAGAATCAGCTTTTTTAGCTACCTGAAAAAATATATATTTTTTTATTATTATAAACTCTAAACAATGATAGACATATAATGTATTAAAAGCAATCTAGTCACTTCCATTAATGAATAATGACTCTTGGCATTGTTTAATGACATTTAAAAAGTGTAATTGTTCTATCATCAATTTTTTTTTGACTACGCAAATAATATAAAAAAAAATGCAAATTACTACAAGTTCTCCCTTTAAATTATAAATGAATATTAATCTTGTATAATAATAAATTTCTAACAGTAATTATAGTATAATACTTTCAGAAATATTTAACTTCAGTAATATTACCACAACAGGTGTAGTTTCAGTTTTATCACCGATACAAGATATATATTTTGACAATCTCGCACCATACTCAAGTTAATAAATATTTCAACATTCCATAACACAGCATAATGTATACCCAAGCCTATTATTTAAAAGGGTAGGTAGTGACCAAAGATTTCTGCTTCACATGGTATTTACATATACCTTGCTATACTGTCATTCATAATTGTTTTATTAATTCTCAAAGGTTTCACATATGTTTGGCCCCTCTTTAATATGTAACCTACTTAGTCCATAAAGTTTTTCTAGAAGACCGCTCCCCAATTTTTTTGTATTTCTTGGTCAATAGACTTTCATTTATCATTTCCAAATACAGTCATACCATTATGATATAACCTTTCCTACTCAAGATTCTGCCTTGTCCGTTTAAGCTTTATTTACTATAACACAAGTG
>BGZK01001905.1:0-95779 GCA_005406025.1 Eumeta japonica | reverse complement strand
AATTATAGCTCATAATATTATTGAAGTTATACTTCTTTTGGCACTTTGGATGAGAGTGAATTTGTGAGCTGCGCGCAAACATTTGATGAAGTTAGCCACAGAATAGAAATAATAAAAATATATTTTCAACACTGAATATAGTTACAAACAGATTGAAGCTGCCCGCTTAGAATTCGAATTTCGAATAATGAGAGAATTATGTGTACATTTAATATAAGAAATAAATTATTTTTAAAATTTAAACTGAACTTTATTGACTGTGTTGGCAGTACTTTGATACTCTATGGTATCAGCGTCTGATGATGGAGCTGGAAGGTGGCCATAGGAACTCCGTAATTAAACGACGCCCCATCGAGTTTGGGCTCGTTTGATTCCTCTTGACAGTACTTTGATACTATAATCAGCGTCTGATGATGGAGCTGAAGGTGGCCATAGGAACTCCGTAATTAAACGACACAACCCCATCGAGTTTGGGCTCGTTTGATTCGTCTTGACGAGTTCTACTGATACTATATGGTAACCAGGGTCTGATGATGGAGCTGGAAGGTGGCCATAGGAACTCCGTAATTAAACGACGCAACCCATCGAGTTCGTTTGATTCCTCTTGACAGTACTTTGATACTATATGGTCAGCGTCTGATGATGGAGCTGGAAGGTGGCCATAGGAACTCCGTAATTAAACGACGCAACCCCATCGAGTTTGGGCTCGTTTGATTCCTCTTGACGAGTACTTTGATACTATATGGTAATCAGCGTCTGATGATGGAGCTGGAAGGTGGCCATAGGAACTCCGTAATTAAACGACGCAACCCATCGAGTTTGGGCTCGTTTGATTCGTCTTGACGAGTACTTTGATACTATATGGTAACCAGGGTCTGATGATGGAGCTGGAAGGTGGCCATAGGAACTCCGTAATTAAACGACGCAACCCCATCGAGTTTGGGCTCGTTTGATTCGTCTTGACGAGTACTTTGATACTATATGGTAATCAGCGTCTGATGATGGAGCTGGAAGGTGGCCATAGGAACTCCGTAAACGACGCAACCCCATCGAGTTTGGGCTCGTTTGATTCGTCTTGACGAGTACTTTGATACTATATGGTAACCAGGGTCTGATGATGAGCTGGAAGGTGGCCATAGGAACTCCGTAATTAAACGACCAACCCCATCGAGTTTGGGCTCGTTTGATTCCTCTTGACGAAATACTTTGATACTATATGGTAACAGCGTCTGATGATGGAGCTGGAAGGTGTATAGGAACTCCGTAATTAAACGACGCAACCCATCGAGTTTGGGCTCGTTTGATTCGTCTTGACGAGTACTTTGATACTATATGGTAATCAGCGTCTGATGATGGAGCTGGAAGGTGGCCATAGGAACTCCGTAATTAAACGACGCAACCCCATCGAGTTTGGGCTCGTTTTTAATGATGCCAAAAATTATAACTTCTCAAGCGCGTACTTATGTACACGCACCCAATTTTTTTTTAAAGGGGTTTTTCAGCATTTAAATTTTTGTTGAAATTTTGGAAAATTTCATTTAGAATCTGTTGATACTGTCAACTCATGAAACAATCGTGCTCGAAGTTAATCACCGGAATACGATGTTCATTAGATTAGGGAATAACGATTACTTTAGATAGACCATAATAAAATGTGGTGTAACTCGTGTTGTCAGCGTGTTGTCTTCAAATCAAACTGAGACCACAAGTGATTTGACCAATCAGTTTTTAACTTAGAGTAACGAAGAATCAACGAACTTTGGTTCGTTGGTTTTTAAATTTCGTACGATTATTTAAAAGGCTGACGATCCAAACCACCCAATAATATTGGAGAAGATGTAGAAGGGTGTGCCTTTGCGAGAATTGAAATCCAAATTAATAATATTAGAAATCCATAATATATATTAATAATAGTATACAAATAAACATAGATTAACTACAAACGTGATCGATGTAAGACTTGGAATGGACAAGTGGGCTTTTGTGAATGGGGTGGGATGTGTGGACCAAGTTTCCATAATGTTACAGATAAAATTTTGGCCAAAATTAAAAGCTTTTTTGTGCTTCATGCGTTCAGGAGAAGCTTCTAACAAAGTTGATAACACGGAATATGTGAGAGTTCCCGCGTATTTGCCGCGTCATTTATACGGCCGGCATGTATCGTGCCGTGCCACGAATATGTACGCCGTGAGTAGCGGTTTATATATTTCAACGGCTTATATATCGGACATCTCAATAGCTGTATAGAAGCTCCGGTGCTTATGTTAAAATAAATAAGGCGTACACCGAGTCATTTGATCTTAATTAACCATAATCATGAGACGCGGGGATGTGTAGCCTTGCAATGGATGTTCAATCTATTCATTGATTATTCTCTAAATAATTTGAAAGCTTATGAATATAGGTGAGTTTCTGTGTAATTATTAAAATCAAATCGAAGCCTGTCCTGACTGGACAACTAGTGTTTGACCTTCCCCTGACCCGAAGGCTGGGTCAGCCCTTGGTTGGTAAGGATTCTCCGCACTCACTCGCCCTCCTGCTCACAGGCGACCGGGTAAAGCTTAGATAATCTTTATCTCCATAAGACTATTATATTCATTCGTTATATGTAGTTGTAATTTTTTTACTGACAGCAGACGCTGATATCGGATCATCTCCATGAAAATGGAAAACAAAAATAAGCTGATTGCGCAACACCGCCCGCGAACGGGCGGGCCGGTGACGTCTACGGGAACGGCGAACGACAAGTCAGCGCCCGCAGTGAGCCGCCTTTTACATACAGCGTGTTTCATTGCTTACATAAATTTTGAGTAACATAAACCCGAAGGGATCTTTAAATAAAAAAAATGACTTAATTTCTTTGATATCTTTGGGCACTTTATTACATAACTTTGCAACTTTATAAAGGGTCTGTTTTAGTACCGTGTTCAGTAGTTGGAGCTACGTATAGTGTACTGAGAGGCCCATCTTTCGTTGTGTTTTCGGGTTTGGTAAATCTGAGCTTCATGTATATGTCCTTAATCATTTTCTTATTATTAAGAGACAGGTATGATGTAAATTAGTGCAATGTTCATCAACTTAGTGTTATTACATATAATAAAAGTTGGTTTCCTATTGAAAAACTAGTATAAGCAAAAGTCACAAAAAACAATAAATGAGTTTATTTTTATTAAATTAAAGAAAAATTGGAAATAGCCGTAAAATAGAATGAGTCCCGTTTGCTTCCAATATTTATTTCATACGAGCATTTGTGATATCAAGATAAATTTATGCGGCGTATAATTAAACAAAATAGCGACAACCTTTCAGTAGTTACGAGTGAACATAAGGTCCGACATACACGCTAACTAATAATTCTTCTTTGGATTTACAGGCAGTCGGGTGAAAAGGGCTTTCATAACTTTATTCCATACGACCTGCACCCCTAACACCCCTACAGAAGACTACCCTTTTCATTAATTGTATTAGGGCGATAAGGAGTGTCTTATAGAGATATCTCGTCATATAGACCCGCTGAACATCCTGAACGTTTCAATTGGCGAAACCATCTCTAACATATATACGGCCAACCACGAGGTAGTCGAGGTGCAATTTTACTAAACAGTTCTGCTGGGAACGTTGTTCGTTATCCTCCGTAGAACATCAATAATTTGCGTAGCGCACAACAAGAAACTTGAATTTTCAGGCGTCGCATCGCCGACGAATATACACGACTTCGTAGAAAATTTCTTGGTTCGTCGGTAAAATTTTACAGTGAGGTTTTGAATTTCACCTGAATAATAAAACAATTCCGGCAATGTCGCCCGAAGACAAAGTTTAATTAACTTAATTGAATGGCAGCTCGGCTAAGTTATGCGTGCCTCGAAGGCTTAGAGCGTCGTAATGAGATTAAAGTCGGGCGTCTGTCTGAAATGGGATGTGTGCATTTGCGTGTTCTTTATTATCAGGCGTTCGCGTTTCAACGGTCGAAAGTTAAGGAATTATATGAAATGCACACAAAAACTTTAATGTAGGTGTTCAAAACATTTTTTTTTCTTCTTCGTAATCTTAGCATAAGTATTGGTGTACTTTACATTATTATTCGTGAAGTCTTCAAGCATTATTACCTCAGCATCATTTTTGCTGTATATAACGCAAGATGTTAATCATTTTGACGAAACTAACATTATTAAATTTCGCGACAGCAAATTTTTCGACGCATTTTATGTATATATAGCCCTTAAGAAAGGTGTATTTATTAAGGTCAGTGTAAACTTTCAGAATACCTTCAATCGATATAGCTCGTCGGTAATAAGCAGTTTAGCGTTTAGTGCTCCCATCGTATTCCTATCAAACGCAACGATAACCTATAAATACCGAAAGCGGCCACATTTTCGTTGCGGACGCAATCGCCGGCCGTACGATAAGCTTTTAAAGCTGTAACTTTGAACGGCGACTCGCATCCGAATTGCCGTTAGAGACGTCGATTTGCCCGACAATTTCGAACCGGGCCGTAGTCTTTTGGTATTTCTCGTTAATGATGGAGTTTCCACTGTTAACGCACATCCCGACTCGGGATAAGACTTGTACTCCTTTCATCACCTTGTGCGGTGATCAGTTCCGATGACAGTCCTGATTAAGCGGCGTAGATGCAGCTATTTTGTGTAATAGAAACTATTAAAGTTGTACAATAGCATCAAGATTATTGTTTACGATTGTTATTAATATTAGAAGCTCCCAAGGTCGTGTTAAAATACAGAATATTTTCTATATTTTCTTACATTCATTACTCTGAAAAATTATTCAACATTGTTTCCGCTGCTGGTTTCTGTCAGCGTTCCGTTCGCCGGAAATTCCAGCATCATCATCTTGTCGTCCAACGCTTTACCGTACGCTTATCTACCGTCAGCGGTTTTCCCAATCAACGACGACAAGATGTTCATAATGAGAGCCTATTCTTTTCATAAAGGTCGCCGGCCCACTAGTGACTCCTGGGGTTGCGAATGTCGATGGACGACGGGCGTAGCTTACTCTCCGGTGGCTTGCGTTCTCTTTCACCCGTTTTAAGCCATTCAAAATTAAAAACATTTTTACCTACTTCTCTGAGTAACTATAAAAGTCGGTCCGGTGCGAGTCGATCGCGCGCTAAGGTTACCTTGTGATTTTTTTTTTAGCTTCCCTTTTCCCATTTTCTTTCACTAGACATAAAGCAAGCATGTAGGTTTTTTTTAAAGTTCTTCTCCATAAAGTTTAAAAAGAGGGTTGCCTTTGTTTCTCCTATTTTTTATCTTAAATACCTTATTTACGAAATAAAAGAAAACGACAAATTGCGTTTTTTTAAAAGTTTTAATTAATAAGATTTATAAAAAACGCTTTACTCGTTTGAAAAAAGTTTTAAATGTCAGTATATTTATTCAAAAGGTTTCGTTACCATAAAATATTTAATATAATATCTATTACAAAACAAATCTCTTTAATTTATATTTTCGCTGGGTGCTAAAAAAAAATCAGTTTACACCTAGATTAGGATTTCTACGAAAGTGAGAATGAAAAGGTCTTCTTCCATTTCGATTTGCGTAGGTATTTGTAAAAATCTAGAATTTCTTGGCGAGAAATAAGATGCTTATTGAACATTATCATGCAATCATTAACAGTTTTTTAACTTAAAACAAATTATATTGCTTGCTCCTTGTAGAGAGCACTTTGAAACCGGTTGGAGTTTTTGACGTTGGTCATAGCCGATAGCAGTCGCGAGTCGTCGAGTCGTACAGGTTGTATCTGCGCCGGTCTCCATCTCGTGGTCGAAGGTATTTATTTGGTGTCTATTACTAATTATGAATTGACTTATCATCTAGAGAATGCATTATTGAATACTCTCGATTTGTAAAATTAAATAGTATAAAAAGGAAAAATAAAAAACTGAATAATTAATTCTTGAATTATATTGACACATAAAAAGTTAGTCAAGATCGAATCGATTCTTTAAGTTTCAAGCTATTGACGGTGGTCAATAGCCTTCAACAGGCATTAAAACAGCGTAGAGGGTTTAAAGAATATGCCTTTCGTTCTACAAAAGTATGTATGGAAGGATGTTTTGCTACAGTGAGGCGATTAGAACCTTATTAAATCAATGGTGTTTTACAGTTTTTTTTTTTCAAAGTGAAAGATCGACGATAATGCAGTTCTGAATTTAAATTTAATTACATATATCATTTCAGCAAATAGTTCTGAATAAACTATGTTAATTAAATAAATATTACTTATACGAAACAAACAATGTTAATATTGAAGAGGTACAATATTATTGTCGGCGGTAACACCACGTGCATACTGAGAACACCCGGCGAATTGTGAGTTCAGCGTATTTTATAGTGTGTACGTGACAGCAGCGCATAATTGACGCTCAGTGTCTGTGCTTTGAATGTTATTCGATGCATTATGATTCCTTTACGATGGGGTGAGTGCCGTTGGCGAAAATGATGGTATCAAATGGGGATACGGAAAAGTACTCTCTGAAATATACATATGTTTATATAATTGAAGACGGCGTCACGTCCTAGGTATTCTTGTTTATATAAGACATTGGACTAATTAAGAGCAGCGCCTTAGAACACTAAAGGGATAAGTTCTAGGTCGTAAAGAAAGCCCTTATGGTGTTACTTAATTATTCTTGTATACTTGCCATTACTGGATAATTATAAAGTTTAAAATTGTTCCTTTTAATGTTTTCGTACTTATAACGGCGAAACGGATGTCCGTCTGTATGTCACAACCGTTTATCTCAATGATTATGCTTTTGTTTTCAAAGATACGAAATATATATTTCTTAAATTATAGTGCCTTTAATAAAAATACGTACTTTTTTTTGACAATCTTGAGAACCAAAATTAGAGTTAATTCATTTAATTAGAGTAATATGAATACTGAATAATGTTTTAGAAAGTTCTACCAAACTGCGTGAAATTGTATGTAATGCAGGGTACATGTGAATAGATTTACGAAGTCTAATATGAATAGGTATTTCAACTTTGTCGTCTTGTGTCGCGTTTGCGAGCAAGTTAAGTTAACAACGAATAATTTCTGTACCTGCCACAGTTCTCAACTTCAGCTGCTTAACTTGTGAAATTATGAAAAAATATAAAATTTGTATAACGTGATAAAAGCGTTTAAATTAAACTGTTGCGTTAAAAAGTTAAGTTTGTCGCTTGCGACATGTAGTGGTAGAGGTAGTCAAACTTGTAAATGCTCCTATTATCGCATGCCACCAGTGTTGCCGTTATAGTATTTGAAATGTCCCTAGACGATCTTATAAATTCCACTTGATATAGATATGGGATAAAATTCCTCTAGATGTAGAAAACTTGTATTATTTGTCAAAATTAACCAATAAATTGAATTACATAGACAATTAAAAGGCGAAGTATTAAAAATATATATGACACAAAAACAAAACGGATACGTTTAACGACCCTAATAAAACGCATGGTTCATTGTTGACTGTGACCAGGTAAGGTATAATAAAGTCCTTAGATCAAAAAAATTTAATGTTAATAATGCTTTATCATTTATTGATTGAGCGACGGTGGGCATTCATACTAACAGGCGTAGATTATACGAACTTTACGAGGAAAAATTGTAGAATAATTCGGATATGTTTATAAATTATGTAAGAAATAATTCCAAAGTATTTAAACGTGTATGCGTAGCCGCAAAATCAATATCTCTCTGTAGTCAATTAAAAAAAGTACAGATATGATTAAGACTACTTGGACTATAATAATGGAGAAACTGGATAACACACAACGCGTCATTCAGAATTTCGAATAAAAAATGCCGATAAAATTTTAAACAGAGGCTATATCTTTGTGTAGCTTTTGCTTTTGAAATTTTTTTACGAATATTTTACTTATAACTACACAAATTGCAAGTCGTCGCCCATTCTCTCTGAATCTATTGAAGCGTAACGTCGACGATTGTGGCGTTGCATTTGAATTTGCACATGTCAATTATAATGATATTCTTAAAGCCTTTAAATCTATAAAAATGAAAAAAACTGTCGATCTTGATGCCTTCTTTATAAAAATAATTAATTCAATAATAGACTGCATTGCTCTGTATATAGTATCGATTTTTAATGCTTGTTTTGATGTGGTGGTGTTTTCAGATCTAAGTAAAACAATTCCAATATTTAAATCCAGTAGTATATTCGATCCTTCGAACTTTAGACCGATATCAATACTTCTGACACTTAATAAAATTTTCGAAAAACTGGTCGTAAATCAACTACCGCGGTATTTTTTTAAACAAAATTTGATGAAAGTTAAACAATTTGGATTTACAAAGGGTGGCTTAACAACCGAAACCGGTGTCGAGCTCATTGAGCAGATTTTTGGTGCCTGCCAGGAGCCACGAGACGCAATTGGTGTTTTCTGTGATTTATCCAAGGCATTTGATTGCGTTCATCATAATACATTGATCAGGAGACTACGTCACTACGGCGCCAGGGGTCACATACTTGGACTTCTGGAGTCATATTTGAGAGGCAGAATTCAGAGGGTTGATATTAACGGTGAGAGGTCTTCGGGATATGCAGTCAATATGGGTGTGCCACAGAGTTCAGATCTTCGACCATTTCTATTTCTAGTTTATATTAATAATCTACCAGATCGTATGAAGGACGAGCATGGGATTGTACTCTTTGCTGATGACACTTCCTTGCTTTTTGAGGTTAATAGAAAACAACCAGATTTTGACGAAGTAAATAGTACTATCTCAGCATTAGTTGAGTGGTTTATAATTATCAGTCTTTTGCTTAATGAGAAGAAAACAAAAATAATTAAATTTTCGTTGTGTAACACTAAATTGGTCGGAACAAACTTAGTAGCCAGGGACAAGATACTGGATATTGTCGACACGGTCCCTTTCTTGGTCTGACTTTAAATACTAAGTTACAGTGGAGTGTTTCTTATAACGAAATTGGCAAAAAATCTTAGTTGTGCAGCATACGCAGTCAAAAGAATTCGGTGGCTTACAAATGAAAGCACCGCGAGATTATTTTATTTTAGTTCCTTTCATAGTCTCCTGGCCTATGGGATTTTATTATGGGGTCATGCAACCCATATAAACCCAGTTTTTGTGCTGCAGAAGCGGGCTATTCGTGTCATTTATAACTTGAGACCAACAGCGTCACTCAGAGAAAAAATTAAGAAATCAATATTTTAACTGTACCGTCACAATACATATACACGAAAACGTGGTATATGTCAAAAGAAATATAACATTAAAAAAATTATGTGTAAAAATTATGTAGCCCTTACCACTATGCCTTATCTAAATATATTAACGAAAAAAATCCGTGAGACTGAACTGCTCGACTATCAGACTATTTCGTGTAATTTTCAAATGTTGTTCTAATTTTATTGACTATCATATACCTTTGAACAAAACCGAAAAATGAATCAGCTTCGGAGTGGGTGTTAATATTAATACCAAAAGAATGCCATAATGACTTATTTCAAATGTAATTCTATTATCTACGAAATAAAGATACTTTTTTTGATTTGATTAGATAAATTACGTACAATATCACTCTTTTTTATTTAAAAAATAATTAAGTGTTAAATATCTTTATAAGTATTTTGTACATTTTCAGACTGAAATATGTCAACCGGATCTTCGAATTCTGCAATTTTCATGTCTCTGGAAATAGAATAAGCTTAACCCGCTCCACGGTCTTAGTTACTTTTACTTTTAATTTTCTGAATTGATTTAACACATCGTCTGGGAGATCATAAGTTGAGCATTTCACATTTTTAATCTTTAGATGATTTCCGATTAGCATCAGAAATTCAAAAATCAGAAAGTTTTTCTCATAGCTTATTGCGAAGTTTGATCTCGACGATATTCATTGCGCTAAACACCCTTTCTACCTCTGCATTAGTTATCATTGCCACTTCCAATGTAGCAATGATAAGACGGCTGTAGCAAAATCGCATAATTCACGAAAGCTGGTCATGCCTGCTGTTTTTTTGTATTCTAATACTTTGGCCCAACAATGAAACGACTCACCGATAAACGGACTCCAACCAACGATGTGAATAATTCGCTATTGCTGCAACAAAATAAGTAAGTTTTCATCTAATCATTTTGGACTGTTTCAATATCTCTTACCCGCTCAATAGTTTCATTTTTTCTCGTGCCTCATATTTTTTTTAAATTCTTTTATGTATTTCTTTGTTAGTAATACTGTAGTTTTATGACAACGACTTTGAATGGTAAAATCATTTTAATGTGAATATTCATTCGTATAGTATACACATTACATATACATACAATAACTTGCAATACATTTCTATGCAAAGTGCTATCTCATCGGTGACTCATCGTTACGTTGTTACACCTCATAAGTTTCGCAACCTAATTTAAGACGTTGTCACGTCAAAATTGTCACCAACCGCGTGAGTTGAAAAGTCCCTAAAAATCGTTAAATATTTGTTTTTCGTTGAGGGTAATTTTTTTATCCCTATGACATCTCTAAATCCTCTAGATCTAGCGACAACGCCTCTAGACCGGCGGCACTGCATTCCACGCTTGTGAGACACCGGACGGATACGAAAGTTTAAACATGAAAAATCACAGGATAGCTCGAAAAGCTCATGAAAACTCTCACTCGTACAGACGCAGGCTTACGAGCACGCCAAAGTCGTCGCGGTAAATGTTGAGAGTCAACGCGGAATAAGTATGCCTAGAAGCCCGCTCCTGCGTATACTCGATTTACCTACTCTCGGCCGAGCGCTTAGGGCTGCAGGTTCCGCCTTTTATAGAATTATATTTTGACATGTGTTTGTTTTTATTAAAACATTATTTTTCGTTATTAAAAGATAAATAACTTTATTAATAAAATTAGTGGTTCCAAGGTATTATCAGAAAGATAAAAATATTTTTGATGGAAAAATAAATCAATATCGATGAAGGAGGCATTTTTAAATACTTAACACTACATATTCGCGAAAGTAAAGAACTTTGGACGATTGCGGCGATTATTATCTTTTATTTTATATTATTATTGTTATATTTTATTTTAAGGTATAAAAAATTCTAACTCTTAAATAAAGTTTCATACAATAGACCACTGGAGAAAAGGTACAAAGCATATACAAGGACAGGTTTTGTACTATTTTGAGATGTTTTAAAATTTGACAATTTACATTCTTTAAAGAACTGTAGATTTCATATTGATTCATAAAAATTATAGAACTCACACCACTATTTTTCAAGATTGAATATTTTATATCTGAAGAAAGTTCTTTTATTCATCATGTTAATATAGACAGTATAGCGTGGATTATATTATTATTACGTTGTCTACTCTATATTAAAAAAGTCATACATTAAATTTGGATACATCGAAAGTATTGGAAGGGACGGAGTTTCAATATTAATACATATAATAAAAAAATGTTTGTGGTTTTGTTTGTGTTTTTTTTTTTATTTTAACTTTCCATTTTAAAACGTAACGAAAAACAAGTAAGTTCACTACTTATAGCATACTTATATCAGCTTACATCTACTGCGCGCGTCTGCCGCGACTGAAGCGTTAAAGACAGTTTGGGAATCTTTTGTTCGGCCGACGGCGCGCGCGGCGTCAATAGAATCATTAGAGATAACTTCGACCTGTTACCTCGACCTTCGAACTTTTGTCCTGGCCAAAGTTCATTATTCTGTTTATTCTTTTGGTTCTGAAACCAAAGAAGAAAAAACAACCCTTATAGTTTAATCATGTTGGTTCATCCATTCGTATGCCATTATAAATCCGTTTCTGTTTTATTGATTTTAATTAAAATATGTTTGATAGTTTTGTTGTTCAATAATTTCTACGTGCAAGTTTTGTGAATATCTGCGCTAATATTTCAGCCATGTTTTAAAACTGATTGCAGCAATAGAGTTTTATTAATACTTTTAACAAAAATTATTTTGAATGAAAACTCAGAAAATTAACATATATTAATAATAATAAGTTTGCGTTTCTTACGGGAGATAATATTAGGTCGGGGAAAAGGTTTTTTCGTATAAATAAATAGTTGCAGTAAAATCTCTTTAGTTGTGCTGTTTATATCTGGCTAGGTTTGATACCATTAAATAGATTTCATTTTAAAAAAAGAAAAACAAAAATTAAAAGCGATATCCCGCCATTTTCCTATTTTTTTTTCTAACAACGATAAATGCGAAATCAACTACTTTTCGTTTTAAAGATAGACCATATAACTGTAGATATAAAAAATAGGTGAATATATAATGTAATATGTCTGAATAATAGACTGAAGTTTAAAACAATTGCGAGTTACGTACGTTTTAGTGGACGGAGGTCTCAATATAAAGAAGATTACAGCCAACTTTTTCAATGAAATAAAATATTATTATTACAATGATCTTTTGTACCAGGTATGGGCAATCTTCGACATGTTTTGGGCCAAACTTTAGTGTGCAAATACGTTCGCGGGCCGCGTTCAAAAGTAGGTGCATTTTAAAGTAGTGTTCTTAATCTTAAGCGATAGATATCAGACATGAAATTTTTCAAAATGTCTCGCTGGGCGGCTGTTGCCTACATATGTTTGACACTACGGCTTTCTTAAATTCATATCATGAAGATGAATAAGAAAACTTTTTAATGCAACATCAACGCCAAAATGCGTCAATGACGCCAAATTTCATCGTTGACAGAATTGACAGCGTGAATGTATTTAAGTGTGGATGTATTTATTTCTAGCATACATGTCTATACCAACCTGACTGACTTTGAGGATATCAATATTTGTTAAGCAATGATACTACGTTCGTCTATTCTTTACGCCCGTGGGTCGAACATTGTCAAATTACATACAAAGGGAAGATTTACTTCCCTTATATGTAATTTGACAAAAGACCTTGATTGTTTTCATCGTGTTGTAGTCATTGCAATATCATAAATATTTTTCAGAGTCTGCCCTGCAATGTAATACCTAACGCTTTCGTTTGTGAAAGCATTCGGCTAGAACTGGAGGATGTCTCATTTATACGCCATGCGGTTAGTGGTCATGCGTTGGCAATCGCTTTACATTTTGTACTTTATCCGGCTCGCGATTGGATCACCCCACAGACCTACACAGACTACGAAATAGCGAGCGAATTTCATTGGAGGCATTACGCTTAAGTGTAACGACTGTTATTTACAGCAGTCACTCCGTTTGCAGCGGTAACTCGTGACTCAATACACATGTTGATAGTGAAATAGGATTTGGGACAGTTCGTCTCGTCTCCGTACTCCTATAGGCTCGTTGGAATCAACGAAATACGACATATATTCTAGTTTGAATGCAGTGGATACGGTCTCTTTCTTTCTTAATCGGTTTGAATCTGTTTTCCATTGGTAAGTAGTTGAATTTCTAAAAATAAGCCATGCAAAATTATTAGTTTTTTATATTCGTGTAAGCATTGACAGCTTAAAGTTTTCTAAAAATAAAACCTACTTTATTAAATCATGCGCGCTGTATTCGAATAAATTAAATAGTCTTCATATTTGTTCATGATTTGTTGTTAATGTACCGACTTTTAGACATAAATGCAAATGCATCAATTACATAGAGATGATTGTTTATACGTATTAACCTTATACATCAGCCATCATTTGCATAGACATATAATTTACATACGAATTCTGGGTTTATACGAGGCCTACATAACTCGATACAGAGCTCGGGTGAATATAAAGCACAAACAACGAACAAACTTTGTCGTAGCCTTTCGAAGGCCGAGATGAGGGTACACTTTTGTTGATCTAGTTTCTAGAAGTCTCGCTTTTGCCCCACACATGTGAATAGAAATCGCTCTAGCAGAACAGTATGTGATGTGAACATAAAAAGAGATGCCAAGACAAAATGTACCAATTATTTTATGTAATTAGTTGGCATTATGTGTAAATTTATTTACGTTCAGATTTTCTATGTTTACTTTTCGAGGTGCCATGGATTTATACAATTATATGTAATGTACGCATAAAAAACTAGTAAATTACTAAGTGTACATATATATATATATATATATATATATATATATATATATATATATATATATAATCGCTGCTGATTTATCGATATTATTTTGCAATAACAATTGCAGTGTACACTTAATTTACGTAAAATAAACTTTCTGATGTACAGTTGAGCTAACTCAGTAGAGACCGTATTAATGTATTTAGTACTGTATCTTGATAATTTGTGCCACTTAATCTTTAAAATCACTTTTGTTGAAAAGGAAACCGGACATTGAGAATTCTAATCTGTTCATAACAAAAATTACTTCTTATTAATTGAAGCGTAACGGATCGGTGTTGATTGTTAATTTCACTATTTCAATTCTATGCATAAATAATCGCTAACGTAGCCTATACACAAAAATAGTAACTACTTATAAAAATAAAAATACTTTGTCTAAAAAAATTAAATTAGTTATGTCAGTGGCTAAACCTTTATCGAAAATTCATCAAAACATCCCTGAATTAGTTGTTCTGTAAAGACCGAACCGTCTATGTATATCTAAATGCATGTATATAATTCTAAAGACATGTTGGATAACTCAACTTTTATATCGCAGTTTATTTGTACATTACTTTTCAATTGCCAGTAATAAATATTGTGCTTCATTTCCATAATATTGACAATTATACGGAAGTTTCGCACAAAAATTATTCAAAATGTATTGCATTCGGTAAGAGACGTCCCTATGTTCTTCCCTGCATTTCTTCCATAGCGTGCGCCGCAGTCGATCATATTTCTGCCACCATACACTTCTCGAGTAGTGAATAAGATGCAGGTTCGACTACATTCGGAGTACTGTTTTCACTTCTGAGCTGAGGACGTCAACATCAAGTAAGGCCTATAGACCGCATCCAACGTCGAGCCATTTCTAATCGTCGGCGGTCCTGTACTACCCGACCGGCTCGACCCGTTAGACTTACGAAGAGATGTTATTTAGATATTGTAACATAGGTTGTATTACATAGATACAACCTTCATAGTTATTATTGTCAGATATCTGAATTGTAAATAGAGCGGAAAACGAACACATAGGTAAAAAGTTGAATGTAGAGAACGAAATAAGGGAGAAACTCGGGCGCATACGCCGCGAGGGCTGTCTATGATACAGCAATATGCATGCCTCATCGCATGCGTTACAGAAGTGTTCTGAAGGAGTATCCAACGTTATTCCTGTCGCGTATCTCCGTCGTCGTCGCTCTCGCCGAAAATATCATCGTCAGCGTTTCCACGGCTGGCGTTCTAAAGCTGTGCTCTTCACGCGCGTATTTCAGCCACGTATTGAAAACTTTGGTATTATTTATTATCAACGGTCCAGTCATTCGACGACTATGAGGTTTTCGAGAAAAAAAAATCCTCGCTTTCTCAAAGTTGGGCAACGGACCGGACCGGTGACCCGTTGATGGGTGTCTGTGGTCGACGTTGACGACCTATTCTCTGGTAGCTCTTATGCTCGTTTTTATGTTTGAAAATATGTTTAAAAAACTATGAATAAGGCAATGGATTCCGAACAAAGAATAACTTTAAAGAAAGGTTCGTCGAGAATAGAAGATACAAAGGTTAAGCGCATAAAGAAACGAAAAAGAAAATAATGGGTTTGAGCTGCTATAGCTTATAAGTGATTCGTATGTAGACTGTGTACAAACACTACTGCTATTTAGTTATTTATAAGGCTAAAAAATGCTAACGCGACATGTATATTCACGAATACCTTTACCTTGAAAGTAATTGAAGGATTAGGTAAAGTAAAAAGTTTATTACAAACGAACTTTCGTCTATGCGTGTTGCTTGTCTTGGTCGATGACTTCTTCGAAACTACGATTTCGATTGTTAAAAAAACGACTGATGCTTTTGATAGAAGTAAGCAATAAAAAAATAGTCGAAATATTATCCTGATATTCCTCTGAATTGTTCTTCCTATTACGTCACGCGGTATCACTATTCGTATAAAAGATAATGCCATTGAAGCGGTCCGTTAGGATCCGGCGGGGTCGTTTTTGTGGAGACGTTTTTGAAAGCGGATTATCGCAGCCTTTTCGAAATACCCCCGAGGCTATCGCACTCTGAATGAAATTTTTCGGCGAAGTTGACTTTATAAGAAATAAAAGGATGTTTTTTTTTTTCATTAGGCCGACTTTTATTAGAATAAAAGAAGATGAAATGTGTCTGTTACATTTCGTCAAAGCGATAACGCAAGGTTCCTCTGAGTGTATGTGCAATTATGTACCTATGACATTGTTTGTTTGTTTGTTTAACGTAATTAATGATCGTTTATCTTTATATGTATACGATATATAATACTAAAGTTTCGAAATGAAGAAGTAGAATAAAAAAAAAAGGAATATCATCTATCGCGACGAAGAATATTAAGTAAGACATTCAGTCTGTCATTCAAAAAATAGAAAGAGTTTTACCGTTTAAGTAAATTCGAGCCGAATGTCTCTTTGAAAATGCTGAGCGTAGTTCATGAAATTATGATTTGCTTAATTGAATTTAAATGGAAAAAAAACTTGATGACTTCAATTTTTTGGCGGTTTGCTTGTCGGTCAAAAATTAACCGACTTTAAGAGCCGATATAAGTTTAACTCACCAAATAGTTCGTAAGTCATATCATTCCATACACGTCTCATACCGCCTCGCTGGCCATATTCGTTAAAGATGATAACTCGCATTAGAGTAGGCAGTGTCGTATGAGATAATAGTTTTGAGCGTGACCAACGACAGACGAACACTGCACTCCACACTATATCTACACAAGAAATGAAATAACGTAAGTGCAAAATAGTAAGTGTTTCTTTGTTGAATAATTAGCTATTGGTTACAATTCAAAATGAACTATGTCCTTCTTTTTAAACATGAGCATTTTATTCAATAACATGTAATTAATATTTAGGATTTTTCTATTTAAAGGAGTCATTTTTTAGTTTTTGTTCGCGTTTTATAACAAAAGATGTCAATCTTTCTGTTTTAATATAATCATATTTTGCAAATAAAATTAAATTTATATAATCAAAATTTTTAAACTTTAGAACTAATCGAAGACAGAAAAATCTAATAGCCAAAAATAAAAAGAAAACCAAACAAAATATCTAAACTTAGCAAAGAAATTCGTGAAAATATGAGAAAAGACAAAGAAATAAGAAGAACCAAAACTCTAGAAACCATATCAACAGAACGGGAGGCACAAGAAAAGCTAAAGGAACTTCGAGAAAAGGAAAAGAATGGATAACAAAGTTAAGAGAAAAAAACCTTCAAACAACATCTCGCAGCAAAATCCGAAATATAGCAACAGACTATTATCGCTCACTATATCACGAACCACGTCAAACTACAGCGAAATGTCTTTCGACAATGGAAGACAATGAAGATATACCAGAAATACTAATACCAGAAGTGGAAAAAGCTATAAGAAGTCAAAAAACAGAAAAAGCTCCTCGTCCAGATAAAATAACAAACGAACTGATGAGAGGAACAATCAAAGAACTAAGTCCAATATTAACAAAAATGTTCAATGAGACTTTAAATACTGGCTTCATCCCAAGCCAATGGGCGGAATCACACATAATACTCCTACACAAGAAGGGCCCAAAAGATGATATAGGGAACTACAGACCAATATCTTTAATTTCAAATATATATAAAGTTTTTTGCAAAAGTAATTTTGGACAGAATATCAGTCAGGCTCGAAGAAAATCAACCAGTGGAGCAAGCAGGATTCAGAAAAGACTACAGTACGATTGATCACATACATACAATAAAACAGCTCTTACAGAAATACAATGAATACAACAAAACTATCTACCTGGCCTTTATAGATTATTCCAAGGAGACCCACTCTCTCGCCAAAGCTATTCACAGCAGTACTGGAACAAATGTTCAGAAAACTTAATTGGGAACATCTTGGACTAATCATAAACGGAGCGAGACTGAATCATTTAAGATTTGCAGACGACCTGGTCATAATGGAAGAAGACCCACTTATACTAGAATTTATGACACAATCTCTAGTAGAGAGGAGCAGAGAAGTAGGACTAGAAATCAACATAAGCAAAACTAAAATGATGACAAACTCAGTACCCGTAGACATAACCATCAACGGACAGAAACTCGAGTATGTAGAAGAATATGTGTATCTGGTCAGATAATATCGCCAAATGATCAAACATCCAAAGAGATAAACAAAAGAATTGCAACAGGATGGAATAAGTATTGGGCTTTGAAAGAAATTACGAAAAGCAAAAATTATCTATGAAGATCAAGAAAAGACCTTTGACACCTGTATACTGCCATGCATCACATATGGCTGTGAAACATGGGCTTTGACAAAACAACATAGGGACAAACTAGCAAGGTGCCAGAGAGGCATGGAGAGGAGCATGCTAGGTTTGAAACTATTGGACAAAGAAAGAAGTATAGACATCAGAAAAAGACCAAAGTAACAGACATACTGTCGCGTATTGACCAACTTAAATGGAGGTGGGCTGGACATATGTCTGTTGCCAAAGGGAGAAATGGAGTAAGCAGGTGACAATCTGGTACCCTAGGGATGGATTTAGATCTCGAGGTCGTAAAGCTAAAAGATGGGAGGATGACCTAATAATGACCTTAGGGCCCCTGTGGACCAGGGTCGCGGCAGACAGACAACAATGGAAGGAGTTGGAGGAGGCCTTTGCCGTAAGGCACACCGAAATAAGAGACATTTTATAGAATCAGTGTTTTAAATATTTTGAAATGTAAATCAAATTGTAAATTTTCGGAAATAAAAGGCTTATTATTATTATTATAATCAAAATTTTAAATTGTACTTTAATAAACTTTTTTTCAAATGTCATTATTGAAGCTGTAGCTTATAAAATATTATTTCTCAAGGCATAAAAGTATTATGAGTAGCCCTTTACAGTCAAATCTTCTAAATTTAAAATGATATCGTTGGAGCACGTGCCTGCTCTTTCAAAAAAGTTCGCAAACGCAAATCATGAAAACAATACAAAATAGATTTTTGAAGGACTCTAAACAGCGTATTTTAAAATTCTTCATTTTTTCCTATTCATGCAATATAATGCCTCCGTTTTGCGATACTATGCCAGTTTAGAAACAGAACGATAATTAAAAACAACCAACATTTGCGCGGTTCGACCTGGTCTAGAGCTTTTCAATTTGAAAACACCGAGCGAGCGCTGGGTGTCCCCGATCTTCCGGCTGCCTCCGCATTTAATGCTGCTCCCGTGCCGGCTAAAGGGGACCCGCTGCCCTTTGCGGTCGCCTGTATATTCGTTAACGGAGGCAGCGTTTGCGGTGTAGGCCTTAATTAAATATTCATATTCCTCTCGCCTTCGAGTTTCGGCGGCGGTATTTCACGGAACGCTTTAATGTTTAATAGGCTTACTCTCGGGCCGAAAATGTTTAAAGAATGGCACGATCTGAATTCATAGGTCCCTCGTGAGCAGTTTTTAAAGGAGCCGTCGCGGCCGACCGGTCAGCGCGTTGCCCGTTTCGTTTGCGAGTATGTACTTGTTTTAAGCGCAGGCGAATTGGTCGTCGATTGAATCACTTATTCTGTGACTCGATCGGGCCTAAACATAGGCTACCGCATTGTTGGCAACGGCGAATAGCAACCTTCCACCCATGGTTGATCAACACGATATAGGCTTAAGATACGAGCACCTCAGTGTAAAATAAAAATAATAATGTAGGAGGGTGGGTCTCTGCCGATACAAACCTTGTACAACAAAAAGTTTTCATTTGGGAAAAAAAAGCAGGTCCGAATGAAATAACAAAAACGGTATAATAACATGCATTGTATAACTTTTTGTTTGTAAAATATGAAATTAAAAAAAGTCTCAACAATCCTTAATAAAAAAATAATGAGATTTTTTCTTAGTACAAAAAGTTTGATGGAACACAGCGCGTTGTTCAAAACCTTTTGTTTCGCCTGTGAGTTAATAAAAAGAAAAATTACGTAGCGAATTCATACAGACTTTGAAAGAAACTAACGTAACAACTACGTGGGCATCTTAGGTAGAGTCTTGAACCAAAAACAAACTTCTATTCCGTTACTTATAAAGATAAAATAAACAGTGTATGTGGTTGTTGAAATAAATATTTTTTGAAATCTTAGAAACTTGTCCAAACCATCTTTAAGTCGAATCGAAATACAGGTTCCTAGAGTGACAATATTTTTAACACGAAATCAATATGTTTTTATATTTTTAATGTATATATGTATTAATAAACATTATATATATGTAGTGATGCCGTTTTTTGTACTGTACATCACCAGCAGATTTGTAGGTATTTTAAGGAAATTAATGAAGGTAGCCGTGACCCCTTCGTGTACGGGACCCTGAGGATAAATTATGTACGTTGATGCTACGAACACGTAGCACGACTGCCGTAGCAATGACTACCCGGCCGTCGCCGAGAGGCGAAGCTGTAAAATTGTGTATTCTGTATTCTTTTATATTTCACGATCGACGTTGCATGAATCGATCCCTCCTTAAAATAAAGTATTTTATTTTAGTATTTGGCCTTTAGAAGAATATATTTTATATCTCACAATAACAGTGGGCTGGTGGGTGTCTAAAATTGGGGGGGTTATTTTTATTTCGTGACATTGTAAATAATTACAATAATTCACTTAAGATTTCTGAGATGAATATCACGGTAAATCAAAATCGAATACTTCAACATGATAGAGATCTCATATTGTAATGTTCACCGTCACTTTAAAAAAAATCCAACAGATAAATTGTTTCACCTATTCAACTTCCTCACCTTCTATTCATATATTATCTAATACATATGTATTCAGTTACTCTGTTACTACTTTCATGAGCAATGGCGTTAGTCGTTCTGACATTGTCTTTCATATCTCATTTCTTGACACAACGTTCACTTTGGTTATCATCTCCTGCGGCAGCCGACGACCCAAAGATCGAAGTCTTGATCATCTATAATTTATGGTGGAGTATTAACAAAAGATGAAATTAAAAAAAATTACAATCGCAGTTGAAAATAATTTATTATATTGTACAATAATCTGCATTGATTGAGAGGTAGTCATTACTAATGTAGAACTTATGACTTTTAACTTAGTTTGCCGGTGTTAATGATCGAACTAATTCTACTAAAATCCATAAAAAATTTACCTTAGTAATTTAATTTTATTATGTTGTCTAAATAATAATTTCATACTGTATTTTTTTTGCAGGTAAATATTAAAACGAGAACATCGTCTAGATATCTGTTTCCAGCGGTAAGCCTAGAATAACAATTTTATATTTTTTTGATAATACTTAATATTATTCACATTTAAGAAGCGCATAATATAAAGAACAAACAGCTCTTAAAACCAACCTATCGTTCCATAATAAAAAGCTGCCCATGGGGATTAAGTAGATAGTTTGCGTGGTGCTTTTCGTAACCACGCCCCGCATCTCGAGTCGAGCGCGCGTTTCACGGACCCTTTATCTATGTCGCCCTTCGGGGAACTTCCCAACTTGTTACACGTAAATTACACGCAAATATTATAATACACTTGTAATAAATTTCAATCCCTTGACTTTAAACTTTTATCTCATTTTAAAACGAATGCTCAGTTGACCTGTGTGTTTGTTGATGGGCTGCGAATGTGTGGGACGTAAGGCACGACATCGAGTGACCATCGGATAACGCTGTTATCGGTAACAATATTTCACTGGCGGTATGTGACATGCGGAAAATACGTTGTGAAGAATCATACACGTCTCAAAAATGAAAATCGAAATTAATGCTTCTGATTACTGCTTCTAAACACAAAAGTATTGTTAAAATGTTGCCACGTCAGCATGGGATATAATCGCAACTTTTGATTCTGCTGTAATCAACAGTATCGCCACATCTGTACTCGCGTTTCTACAAATTTTCGCAGTCCTCTGGCTTCGTGGTGATGAATAACTACGTCGATCGTCTGGCGCCGCTCTAACCGTTTTATAACTCGACCGTCCGCTCTAACGACGTATCCGCCTCCCGGCTTTCGGTGCCAAGACGCTCCTTTGCCAAAGATTCACGGACCTTAACGACCTAGGCGTTGGCGACGCGCGAGCCGGCCCGCGTGACAGACTTTGTATCGGATATTACATTGCGGATCTTATTGTATTTCGTTGTAGTTTATTCAATTGAATCCGAATACTTTTAATAAAGGTTCATATTTTTGATGATAATCAAAAGATTTTGAGGCTCGGCTTGTAGTGGTAGAGCCTTGCTGTGTTTAGTTTGGCTACAACACGAAAATGGGCCGGTTCGCCAGTGGTATACCACGCTCTTATATAATACAGAGGTCAAGTAACATTTTTCGCTGTGAATTCTCATTCAGTGAATGAGAGTTCGGAGGCCTACTCCCCCTCCATTATTCCATTCTCCTCTCCATCTGATATCTTATTCGTACCCAAGAGGCCGGCAACGCACCTGTGATTTGCAAATGTCCTATGACTAGCGATGACCATCTAGTCTCTGGTAGCTCGCGTGCTGATTTCTCCCTAAAAATACTATAAGCAAAAAAAAAAGGCTAAAATTAAATAGAAAAGTGAAATTTATATGTTTGTTATATCTACTTACAAGGATTTCGTAGCGAACCAGGAATCTTCCTATTTTCCTTTCTGCGTCTACATACTTCATAGAAGCTATCCGCTCTAAACGGTTGTTGGTTGTTGTTATACTTACGTGAACGTGAAGCGAAATTTGGAAATGAAATTGTTTCTTACGGGCACGTAGTTGAAATTGATTTTTCTATTGAACCCTTTCGCGTTACGTTTATCAAGATTTTAAATTTTGTATGACATTTTTTCTAATACTTGTTTACAACACGTTGTCCATATGATGTTTTTTGAATCGGAAGTGTTTGTCATATTGATTAAGTAACGCCCATATTATTTTTTTGTCATAGTTCCAAAATTTTAAAGCGACTTTTCTTAGCTTTTTTTGTATAATATAATTTGTAGTCATGAAATAGTGTCTGAAGATGAATCACAATCCACATTTTTGTCTCCCTCTTTCTCTATTTTTCGCGCCTTATTGAATTGTATGAGCCTGTAGTACGTCAAAATAATAATAATAGTTATCAAAAATAGGTTTTTAGTGTTTGGGGCTTTATTGTAACATGCGCCGTCAACTTAGATCTTCTTCGCTGTATGGTAATCTCATTTTTTCTGATGTCACTTTCCATATCCTAAGGTCTTATGAAATTGCTTAGACAGTCGATGGTAGTTCATATATATCCCTTGATTTTTTTTGTCAATCGATTTTAATTATTTACCAAAATAGTTTTATTTAGCTATTGTTGCATCGTTACATTCGCCCTGAAATAATAGTTTGTGTAACATGAAAAACCTAATGGTAAGAATCAAAGATTCCTGTTCGGTCATTACTATTTAACTCTTTTTGTCATACAATAATTATATGCATAGTTTGCCGAGTAATCAAAGCGATTCGGTTCAATAGCTTGAAAGCTATAGCTTCTACGATACAAGCGTACAATATACTATCTATTTAATTCATAATAACCCTTTATTTTATTTCGCCAACATCGGGCAAATATTATGTTTCAAAGTTTTGAAGGGGATGCTTGTAATCAGCTTATGTGCCTTGGGACTTGCCTTTTCGGTTAATAACGCCTTTCAACGTCGACAAAATATTTGTGGTGTTAAAACCGCAAAATTATTTTTCTGAATAAAGCTCACACAATTCCACTCCTTGTTCATAATTTAACAGTGTTATCTAATAGTGTACTCCCATATTAATTTTATTCTTCGCGGTCTACTATGGCCTTATAGTTGTAATAGTCTGGACATAATAACGATTCTAGTACAAGAGCTATTATTATATTTTAGCACCTTTCATATGTGTTTCATATATCGCTAGGATTCTGTAGTCCTAGCGATACCTTTCAATTATAAGTGTTCGAGATGGCTGAACTTCACGTTGAAAACTTTTTGTTTTAATCATAATCCGGTTATTTATGATATTAGTCAGTTTTATTTTTACTATAAATGTCTAAGTTATATTAAGTAAGTTGATTACGAAAAGATAAAAAGCATGGGCGAATGAATGACGCCACCATTCGTTTTTAATTAAATAATGTCTATGAAATCCACCAATTGGGTGTTAGTCGGGTTTACAGCGATTAAAAAAAATGCATCAAGATTTCACCATCAGATTTTTCTCGGTTAGTAGCGTTCTCTATTAAATTTCAATAAAACTTTTTCAACAGAAAAAAAGCGTTAATGGACATCGTCAAAGTCTTTTATCTATTTGCAGAAATTTATTTTCGGGACGTGTCAGTTCCTTGCGTCGTCGCTAAGTCGGATCGACGGCTGCGCAGTGAATGTACGAGGCCGGGTCTATCTAAACTCAGCATGCTTCCAGCGAGCGGGCGGTGTAATGTCCGCTCTAGTACTCGAGTCGATCTTCGGCCTGTTCCTCGTTCCTCCCGTCCCGGTCGCAGACGCAATGCGGAACTTCGCTTTGGCGAGTCGAGTGTAATCGGACCCCTTTGCAGTTCCGCCTGTGGTTTTAAATTGCTGCTTCAACGGTGGCAATCCACCTTAAGTGTTATTAGGTTAATGTTTTTTTAGCATACTGATTTGTTTGATTGTTTGAATTTGAATGTGTTTTGAAGTCAAACTTTGAGTGAGGTAACGGAATATAATTCTTAGATTTTCATATACCTTTGTGTATGAGAAATGATAGAGTTTAGTTGTATATTATTACGTAACTGCTCGTTTACCGATTCTATTAATTGGGAAGTATTTCGAGCGAAGTTACGATATCAGACAAAAACAGTCAAGTTTACGCCTTCAACACGCAAGGGGCGCCTTATAGTCTATGATCCAGCATTAGAAAAATATACCCTCATCTGTTAATTGAATCAAATATTGTTTTACAGGCAAATAACAATATTATAAATTTATGAGAACAATATCTGCCACCGTAGTTCTACTGCTATTGATGTTAATTATTTTTTTTTTATGTACACTCCAAATAATTTCACGGTAACTGTCAGTTACAAATATATTTAGAGTTTAGTAAACTTTACATACGTGTTAATATTTTTTAACTACCACATGAGGGAAATAAGCTACGTTTACTTACCTGTTTACACCTGGCTACATGTAGCTGTAGCAGTCATAAAGGTGGCTGCCTATAATAACAAGGTGTAAAACATCATATTCCCAAGCTTTGTACTTGCGATATACAATTAACATAAGAAGAAAAACATTAATTAATTAATTAATTTTAGTAGCAGCAAGACTACGGTGGCAGACATTGTTCTGATAAATTTATAATATTGCTATCTGCGTTTAAAACATTAATTGATTCAGTTAACAGATGAGGGTACATTATTTTAATACCGGATCTTAGGCTATTAGGGATTAACGGGTCTCTGTTTTAAAGGCAGTATAACCTGCAGTAAGACATAATGTTGTAATTGTATGAGTTCCATCTATTTTGATGTCATCAAATATCAAAATAGGTAGATTTTTGATACAACTTTAATTCCTTTATTGAATCAGAGTGATTTGAACATAATCTTCTGCAACTAAGGCAACTAAAGTATAATTTTACCATTCGATTTAAATCTAAGCCTTGCAACTTGTCGCCTTTTCTGTTTAAAGTTAATGGGTGTTTCAGAATCGGAGTATGTATTCTAGAGTTAAAATAGAATTCAAATAGAAAAGTTCGTTTGATATTCTGTATCACTTACAGCTTAGAATAATTTCAATTTATGCAAATGGTCCGTTCCGCTCTGCGTTTCTTTTGATAAGGAGATACGCCTACTTTCTTGAACGCGTGACCAAGTTAGAGATGTGATAAAATCGTGCGAAAACTGGGCCACAAGGGAAAGCGTAAATATTTTCTTTTGCTGATGCAATTGATGGACCTTAATCAATGATGATTGATTAAGATCCATCAATAATGAGGTTGTAAAATTACATGGTGTGTGACAACACGCATAGGAGCGTAATATTTCTTGTATAAGACGATTATTCAAATGTCGGATCTCTGATTTTTGCTACACCAAATAAAACAAACCAAAAAACTTTCCTATCGGTGCGTGTTCTGTACAGCGAGCCGACTTGAATGCAAATTATAAGAGAACAGTAAAGTTGGTTGCTCGTTGTTGTATATTTGCTTTAAGAACATTTTTATAACAATATTTTTGAAATTTGATGTTGAAAAAAGTACGTTAATCGTATTCATTAATATCGGATAGTCCAGAGATTACTATAATTCTGCTACTATGGTTGAAAAAATCGCTATTTCGTTTTGTAATTAGCGCCGAGTATAGCTTTTAGAAGTGACTACGATTGTCTAGCATTCGATATCATTTATTTATTTATAAGCTCACGCCTATAACCCTAAAGCGAAGACAGAGACCACAGAATTCCACGTGGTACCATCTCTAAATACGTCTTATGCTTTTCTGTGACCAACCAAACTTTACATATAAGCTCGTTGATTTCTAGTGTTTGTAATTCCGCCATCTTTTAATGCGCTACCAGTTTTTTTTATGAATAATATTACCCGGGGCGCTCCCACCTCACACTTGTGTCATGCGCATTTGCTCTGCATATTACCTTCGTCGATTTGTTTTCGTTAGTTTACTATCATTCACCTTTTCCAGTTGGCGAAGCCACCTCAACACACCCGTTTCTATTCTTGTCATGAAATTTTCTCTCGAATAACAAATGGCCATTTTGTAATTTTAACTTAACAAAATTATAGGTTCGTCATTTTCGATTCTGTCTACAGCGGTCGAGGAATTCTTACTTCTAGAAATTCCAGTTCTAGAAAGACCGTCCTAAATGGTGTTACATCACTCCTCGGGGCACTATTCCATCTCTATTTCCTGGGAAACTTCAAAGTCAGACGTTTTAACACAATTTCCTCCGCGCACCTCACTGCTACTACGTAGAAAAGATTTTCTGTCTTGCTGCAATGATTTATCTAATGAAACTTGGATATGTGCCGAATTCTGCTTTCTCTAAAAATTTATTGTGATTTTTGTAAAGTGGCGAAACTTTCGTGTGCATCATATATTTCTTACAAAAGTAATTAAAAGAGTAATTTGATTTTATATTTTTCTACAAAATGATTTCATAAAATATGATTAAAAAATCTTAATTTATTATACTAGACAATTTAAATATAGGCGCCTTTATAGCTTTAATTCAGAATTTAGAGGCGTACAATTAGTGTCGCAAAACTTATTAATATTTAAATACCTTGTAACACTCTTATGTCTGGAGAACTAAATATACAGCCCAATTTTTGTATTAACATATAAATTTTGAATCAGATATTGTTTGTGTTAGTTTGATAAGCAGCTAAAATGTTTTAATTTAACTACTAGGTGTTGTGCGTCAGGCCAGGAAAAAAAAATTAATTTACAATGACTTGCATTTTGATGAGGGATAAATATAGACCTTCGGTTGTTTTTCAATCTAATTATCGTCAATCATTTAGTACGATATCCAAGTTGAATGTAGTATACAAATGTAAAAATTCAGAACTTTTGAAATGTCAATCGGAACGCCTCGCGAAAAACAAACCTTGATTATCTACACAACCGTTTTGTTGTTAATTTAGCGTAATATAGAGTTTATATCATTATTACTAATCTAATCAAATTCATTGTTGTGACGATAAAAAATCTTGTGCACCTATATTTCTATTGACGCTTCAACTGTGTTTGACCAAAAAGCAAAGAATAAACGGTCTTTTAAATGTAGCTGGTTTTTACATTTAGACTGTTTTAGGTGTTATTTCGTTTTCACGGAGAAAGCTCCTTGAAAAAGAATCGATAAACAATTTACAAAGAAAATTGCTCAGTGGAATTGACAAAGAAAAAACGTTTCTTTGTAAATATTCATTCAGATTTGTCGTGTTCATTCGACCATTTCTAAGCTTGGCGCATTTTGTATTAGAAGAGGCCTCGATGAAGTTTATACAAAAATGTAAAACGTATTCTACATAGTAATAGATGAAAATCAACTTTTAATTTGATTAATTTATTGGCTTATTCTTTTCTACTTTGTGTAGTAAAATGTAACGAATTACGTGCCAAACATATATATAATAATAATGTATTATAGATAACAAGTGTACTCAAACCAAAATGGAATTAATAACGTGGTTCCCACTAAATTTTCTCTATTCACTGAACTTTTCTACCAGTTCAGTTAATGGCTAGTCGGCACGCAATAGTGTGATGACTTGCGTTTCGTTATTCCTGTAACGTGTTTATTTCATTCCATTTTCATGTTTATTAAATGTAAGGCCTTACGTAAGGAAAATAATCTTAGAACTCTTCAAATTAATTAAAAAATGTTGTTTTTTTACAATAAAACATTGTTAGTGTTATATTCTACAAAAGGAATCCTAATAATATATTTATTAATTTAATAGCATTTTACACTAACTTTTATCTTGATTGTTATTGTAAACCGACTATAGCATAGTAAATGTGAATACATTATCAGTTTCTATAATATTCAAAAACAATTTATTAATTCTTTAAAACTTTTGTTGTAAATATATATACATATATTTTTTTTCACTGCGATGGTATATATATATATATATAAATACATATATTTTTTTCACTGCGATGGATTTAAAGAAAAATTGAGTCCCGAAAAATATGTTATATTTTGTTTTAAATAGAAATGTTTTCATATGCCGTATTCTTATAAAATATATGTTTGTGATTTTATTGTTGTTGGATTGAATATATAATTTCTGTAATTACTTATAGAACAGTTTTTAACTTCTTAATTTTAATTTATTGTACTTAACACGTTCAGTTTGAATGTTCGTAGACTTTAATATAAGTTTAAATTAAATATATACAATATAAACGCACGCCAGTTTATCAAAAGGCTAGGCAGAGACTATAGATTTCTACATGATTATGATCTTTGCATATCTTTCTTGCTTCACTGCCATCCAACAACTTTTTCATGCAAGCTCGTCGGTTTCGCGGGTGCTTACAATTTGGCCTTCTTTTTTAGTACGCCACCAATTCGGTCTGCGTAGGATTTTCTAGGGCAACTCTTGCCGATCTTTCCAACACACACATTCGCTCTCTCTCATTATCAGTCTACTTTCGAACATCCTCTCTAGGTGGCCAAACTATTGCAATATACCTTTTTCAACTTTTTTCTGTAGAATACGACTCAGGTTTGTTTCTTGTCTTTCATTCGTTTGTTTATTTGTAATGTATAAATCGTTAACGTGATTTATTTTCTCTTAGTTACGGTTATGGTTTTATGGCAATATTAACATTTTAGCACGAAGCTTTAGATTTATATATAAATCGTTTCTGACTTTAAACAAAAGGTACACATCATCTAATAATAACCTTACAATATATTTTGGTTATAATACGATTCATTTAGGGCACACACAGTAATTAAATACCCATTTCGAGGGTGGCAATTCAACAAGTCGGGTCAACAAGTGTTCAGGCTTTGAAAGCGATCCGCCCCCACACGCGACAAATAGGCCGCGCCGTGTTGGCCGACAAAATAACTACGTCACTACTCCTTCCCGACCTCTTTTACCCTCTCTGCCCTACCGCCTTATCAGGCCACTCGCCGCTCATAAATAAGTGATCAAGCGGTGAATTCGATCAAAATAAAGTCGATTATTATTTACCTGTCGGTCTCGTTTCGAGTATTTGCCTAACGACCCGCCGAATGCCGCGAAGGGCTCGTAAAACGTACCGAGATTCGATTTAGGGCGCAGACCTTTTCGATGAAAGCGAAAGTAGGATTTATAAATAAAAGAGTGCGAGGCGCGTCTTTTAGAGACTAAGTGTTCGTTTCAGCTTATCATGATTAATTTCAAGGGAAATATAATTGATTTTTGATGAAGGGAATTTTGGCATTTTTTGACGTGACAATGTCTGATTCCATAGCCATGTCTGAAAAGTAAATTAAATTACCTTGTTCATCCCAAGGCGTTGTTGTCAAAATATAAGTAGTACATTGAATATCCACACGTCATTAGGTAGCTCAATGTATCGACTGAATGTCCCGTTACACGTTGTACGCGGCGTTGCACACCCCCATCGCGGGGGGAGCGGCGATTAATGCGTGCGCTTTAGTGGACATGCATTTGGTCGAATCACTTCGACATGGACGCCGTAATGGATGGGCGCGTCGAACTGGTTACCGAATCGAACGATCGTTCTGTTTGCAAACACACTCTGTCAATTATGAGTAAAATCATAGTCAATATAAAATACGGTTTGTTAAGAATAACTGTGAGCGTTAGAAATATAAAGTTTTCTTTTGTGAGCAATTCTGTATAGCTTATTTTTAATCAAATTATGCAATAGCACGAAATAAAATCATTATAATGACGAAAAGATATCGAAGGTATTAGTTGTTATGTTCGTCCCGCCGTAGACGCTGTCACGCTTGAAGTTCTAGTGATCCTGTATTAATACTTATGATAATAACGCACGTGTTAAACGTATTACGAATTAAGTAATGTTTTGAGCGATGGTGGCCTAGAGAGTAGCATTTAAACCAGAAGATTTGAGGACAATGGGCGTAAGCGGTCCATCGGCATCAGCTGACGCGTAGTCGGTTGTTTATCAGGCTACGAAAGTGTACTTTTTGGTGAGACGCTTGCCTGCAACATGAATTAGCATGCAGCATGCAACCCACGGCTAACCCTCGTATCTGTTCTTCCACTACGAATCCCTATTCAACGAATCGAATATTGATTCGAGAGGGTTGACAGATATCGAATACGGGATTCGTAGTGGAGAGGCAGATTCGAGGGTCAGCGGTGGGTTGCATGCTGCATGTTAATGCATGTTGCGGGCAAGTGTCTATTATGGATTTCCGCGAATTAACACCTCACACAATATAATACTTTTCTGATGATATGATTTTGAGAATATCAAAGTATTTAAATTCCAATCTTTCACTGCTCATTATAGTGAATATTGTCTACCAAAAAAACTAAAAATTATTCTAAAGAGACATTTGGGCGGTCCGATGATTTTTCGTACAGAATCATTTCTCACTTTCTTTTTTTTTTTTGTAAAATGTACTTATTTCACTTCGCACATATCAGTGGCCGTCTGAAGTTTCTTAAAACTTGTAGGTATACCTATAATGATGGTACTAAATAATAGTCTGTTACTGTTTGTAATGCGGTGACATTAAAATTTTCTTATATGTAAAAAAAAACTTATAAACATGCTGCCCTGACAAGTAATTATATCTAGTAATTAAGTCTTGTGTTCGATGCAGTTGGGCTATGTCATAGCATCTGTGTAATCACTAATGTACAGAGACTAAGATGTTCAGACATGAAATAGTTTATTAAAAAAAAAAGTCAGTTTCTATGTTAATCCCAATAATTTATTCTGACCAAAAATATGCTACAGAAATTAGTTTCATTTATAGCGAATCAGTGCGAGATTCCCGGCAGTTACCATTCTTGTTGGCGTTTTTTTCAGTCCTAATAAATTACTTAATTTTCCGATAAATAGTAGTTATTTTTAGCAGTATGAATAGTTCTTATTATATTTGTGAAGAGTTGTCCCTTCAAAACGATAACAATCTAACATGTTTTTTCTATTTATGAATACGTAAGTAACTTTCATCTTTTCCGTAAGATACGTCTCTTTTTCTCGCAACCGAAAAAAATATTGTATTAATAAATTGATCATGGGCCCTCACGATACTGGCACGTTGCCTACTCTGTAGACCATTGAGATAAAATTCTCATATAATTATATTATATGAGAGATTTTAGTAATTTATAAACCACCTTAGAAATAACTAAATCTCTCATACTATTAAAAATCGTCACGATCTTTGGTGTGCATCCTTATAACTTTTACACAGATTATTTGTAAATTGTGTGTAATTTGCATTTGCTGCAAATAAGTTTTTTTTTATTATTTTTGTTATAATAGGGTACTCTCTACAATGTATCTCTATAAAACTGACAATCTCTCCGTCATGGGTTCGCCCGCAAACTGTGCGGGTGGGCCGTAATGGATTTACTGCAGAATTAATGCCAACACCAATTTCGTTGCTTCCTCGCATGCTCGCAGAGCGTGAAATAAAAAACACTTTCTCCACGATAATTTATAAGCAAATTCACTTGTAGGCCGCAACTCCTCGTTTTTGTGTTCCTTGTGTTCGTGCTATTTCGCGGAAATTCAAATTCTCTGTAGGCCATGGAAGAAAGATATTTTGTCATTCTTATTTCCAAGGTCGCGCTTATATTTCCAGAAGGGTCGGCAGAGACCACATATCGACACGGGTAAATAAATAGAATGCAGTTGTAATTACAAAAGATGTGTTCAGTTGACTCGCGATGAAGCGACAAACGTTTGGCAATGCAATGTTGGACACATCTTTATGGGATTATAGAACACTGCTACAGACCCCCTGTCGTCCGGAATTAATAAGAGCATCTTGTAATCCGACAAATTGTATATCAAACTGGTAAGATTATATATGTATTACAAAACATATAATGTCGAATTTAGTAAATTAAATAACATAATAGATGGCATAAGAATTGTTAGTCATTAATGCTATATTATTTAAAAAATATATTATAACTAAACATATCAATGATTGTCATTGAATTGTTAGTGTTTTGTGCTTTCGCTATTGAGTTTGCGAAGATGTTACAGTAAACGCAAGGAATAAATAGATGGTGCATGAAAAATCAAAATTCATGGTGGCGCGAACAAGCCGTTTAATCACGCATCAACCAAGATTTGCGGAAATAAATGTACTTGTAGGCATGTCAGATTACAGGGGGCGCCGGATTAAACAGAGGCCGGCTTACCGGGGGTCCATTGTTTTCTTCATAAAACAAAGAGTATGAAACCTGTTTGTCTACGTTCGTTCTTTTTCAAGAAAAAGTAATTTATTTTACTTTAGTGCCGTGACGTTGATCGATATCGATTGCTCAGGAAATTAAAGTGGGCGTTATTTAATGAACTATTGTGGTAGAGCCATGCTGTGGTCAATTTGGCTACAGCACGAAAGTGGGCCAGTTCGACCGGTAAAATACCACACTCACAGAATACAGACATGAAAGAAAAGTTTTGGCTGTTTTATTTCGTCCAGTGCGTAGGAGTTCCGGAGCCCGCTTCCCCTCCATCGCCCGACTCTCCATCTACTACCCAATTTTTCTCTCCGTCGACCCTTCCTCTCTTGACTAGATATTCTACTCCTACCCAAGAAGCCGGCACTGCATTAATTACTCCTCTGGGGAAGTTTAGAAAGGACATTCTCTTTAATAAATGTAAAGCAATAATTCTAAAAAAGTAGCAATGATCACATAATTTCTGGAAGGATCGCACTTGGGGCCTTTATTTTTTAATGTATTTATCGACAAATTAATTGATCTTCTCTTGTCCTAATCTTCTTTACGCAGACGATCTTAAAGTGTTTTGTCAAATAACTTATGAAATAAATAAATAAATCGATATACAAGTTCATTGAGGAAAATTATCGTACAAAATATCTAGCATTGAAACACGGAAGTGTCTGCATTTTTTATCACGATGAAACAAACGATGATTCGAGTACTTCCTTGTATATTTTGAAGATAACGATATTTTGTAACGGTATGTACAAGTTGTATATCTACGCATAAGTGAAAAACAATATTAATTAAACGTGAACACTAGCCTTTAACCTTCCACTATAGTCTCTAAACTGCGGCCACTAGGGGTCGCGTCCTCGTCCCACGTTCACCGCAGAATTGCTCTGTCTAGACGACCTTCTCGATCGTCCACATTTATATTATCTCTGCGGTCTAAACGGAGGCGGTGTTTCTCGTAACGTTAAATGTCTTTTTCTTTCCATTGTGGCTATAGAGTATTGCAGTGTATGTTAATGCATACACATACATATATACCTGCAAATGTATCTGTCATCTCGGGTTGTACAATATGCAGAGCTTGGGGCAAAGTGGGGGAGTCCTCTTCAGACCGTTACGGGATAAAGAAGTGTTGTGTGAGCAGCGAGCCGATACCAATATTATTACATCTAGATACGGATAGAACATGTAACATCAACGACTGAAGATTCTACATTGGTGACTTGCGAAATTGTAGATACTTTGTTTAACGCGAATGAAAACCTACATCTCGGTATTGTTGAGCCAAAACAGGTCGTGAGACGAGTGCAATCTGACACAAAATAAGTGCTCGTAAATTTATAAGACATTTTTCGATAGACAATGTTTTTATGTAGTACATAGTTTATTTTCATTTACTTTTATTTTAAATTCCTGTATGTTTTTATTTTTAATGTTGACTAATAAAATATCGAACATATTTTACGAAAGGAAAAGAGAACGAGAAAGACAGATTTGCTGCTATTACAATATCGGTGATTATGATGTGGAATTCCTTGACGCCGTTTGGAGTTTTATTATTTACAATAGCTTTGCCTTTGGTAACTCACGGAGGTCATTGCGCGAATTGTACGGCGGTTGTGAATGAAGCCATGTATTGGCTTATGAGGCGCGACTTTATAACAAGAATCTTTATTGGAAAAGCGATATCTATCTAAGGGTAGTGTTGTTTGAAAGGTTCCGCTTGTTTTGAAAGTTGAGGTTTGTCTCGAGAAAGGACGTCTGGGCATTGAGAGGATTCTATAGAAATATTTTCTTTTGAAATTCAGGTTATTCCTTTACAAAGTTATTCAATTTCGTCACCATTCTCTAATCTAGGTACCGACATTAAAATTAGTTTTAGAATACCCACATAACAGTCATTTGTAAAGTCTACAATTAAACCACGGAATTATCATGTAATGAGACAAATAATTACCAAGCGACTTGGCATTAGAATTTGTATAGTTACGTATATATTAAATTACCAACACGGTTAAATAGACTCCATAGTTGAATGCATTATATGCGGTTATGATCAATAATTATAATTAATTCGCTTAAGAGCAATACCGTATTCAATTGTGAAGCGAACATTGTATCATGAGATTTGCATTAAATTGCGTACCAGCTAATGCTCGTGATACCGTATGGAATGATATTGTTAATGTATTAATGGGCACTCACTGCTGTGGCATGTATTAAATTGGTAAATTAAATTCCCTAATTCCATGGTTTCAAGAGAGGTACTACGCATTGTCGCTGGGTTAAAGGGGCACAAAGATTCATGTATGTAAAAAAGACGTATCACCCAAATGGAAGTAAACGAATGACGTAGCACGAAGACAGACGTGAGTTAAATACATAGTATGTACTTGCGAGCTGAACCGATTTGTAATAGGTGGTTATTGGCTAGTTGGCGTATCTATGGTCTTTGGAGACTGATGTGGTTGTGTGTTACCCAAATAAAATTCAAAAAATGAAAATGGTCTTGTTTGGTCGCAGGGACGACTTGTAAAACAAATACCAATAATTCATTTCATTAATAATACTGTTCTATTACCATTCAAATTTATGTGGAAATGTGGTAAAATTCAAAAGGTTTGCATTTTAATTCAAAAGTACGTAGATATTCTGTGCTAAGTTTATTAAATTAGATTTTTTTAGTATTCTACGAAGTTGCTACTTCAATGCAGTATGACTCGTACGTAATTTATAATTGAGAAAGTTGCAGCAATTAAATATATTAATGATATTTGATGTTCATGGTCCTCGATCGCCTGCATGCCTATTACCATTGATTAATTAGAAAAAAGCTTATTGGCGACACATCCTTATATTGAAAATATACATTTCTAATAATGAATATTTCGTGTATTACACAACAGTTTTATTAAACAGTTAAAGTTGATTCATACTTGTCCATTTATAGAAACCATTCAAAGACGACTATGAATATCGTACGTTTATATGCGCTGCAGTAGAATATCCGGTGTAGTAGTAAAGTTTCATACGAATGCACTTGTGTTGAGACCAGTTGCTAACTTTCGTCGGATGTCTTTGAGTCTGACATATACTGTATTTACTTGTGAGTCGGTAGAACCCCATCTATGTGCAACTTAATTTGTGTAGAAACTGTCGAAAGTTTTTGTAGTTTGTATTACATTTTTTAAGAATAGCTAAAATCTATACGAAACTATAGAAGAATTTAGAATAATGTATGTTATGCATGTGAAATCTTGGTTTTAGTTATTACGCCAAGAAAATATAACTGTTATAAATATAAATAGACTTTATTTTTTATTGCTAGTGACTGTACAAGTCACTAGCCAAGCGATTGGATGCTTATTGAATTTGTGCAAATCCTTTTATGTTCATCTTTTTTTTTTCAAATAACTTAATGTATTAGGATTTTTCTTGCCTCTAAATAGGAAATCGGTTCCATACGATATTCCACGTTTAGAATATTATAGACTAAGAAAACGAAAATCATTAGGCGAATTATATGTCGTTATTCAAGGTGCTTTCCGAAATTATCGAAGTCTCGATTGGCCCAATTTGTGCACGTCGACATGGAAAAAGATACCGTTTCATCGAGAAAGATACCGTTTCATCGAGAAATAAATTAAAACACGGGTTGGCTGATTCGGAAAAACCTTTTTGGCTGGGCTATCCCAAGAATTTAGTTTCGAACTATCTGGATAAGCTTCTGAATTGAAAAGCCCATCCAAGGACTGATAACAATCTAAAATTCGATCTGAAACTACTATTTACTATAAAATTGTATTACCAAATTAAAAATACTTTTACATTCAATGTGCATACAAGTCGCACTTCGTCGGTTTTTCTATTCCGTATAACAATTTAAATTATTATATCACTCTAGAATATTCAGTACTCCTGAGTGGATTTTTTTTTATTTGTTTCACTACTTTTGAATGCGCTGCAGGATATATCGCAATCTTAGATTGTCTGATTATACTTTATCAAGTTATAATTTATGAGGTGTTCATTTTCGATGTTATCGTGACGGGTTACTTCATCCACGGGCACGCGCCGCTCAATGGGTTTGAACTTGGTTCATTAAAGTGAATAAGTTTGTGTTGGGAGTAATTAATTAGACTTTCCAGTTTTTTGCTATGTATCTATGTTAATGCTTCATAAGTTTTGAATTAAATATTTAATAGTAATATAACAATGCACTCATCGATATAAGCCAAATAGATCAGTCGAAAATAGGGACTTTATTTCTACATTTGTACATCAACCGTACTTAAATGCAACCGAAAACCTCATTGTATACATGGCAGGAGTGGTCTTCTTTTAGACTATGAATGTGTATTTTAAAATAGTACAAAGGTCATTAAATATTTTAGGTGTATTTGAGGCACCTACTAGAAAAAATTGTATAATATATTTAAATATTTTACTGTGAATTTTTTTTACTTTGGGAAAACTAATAATTACACATTTACCAGCGACATGCAATAATAATATGTTTGCATCCTTTGTCAGTTAGTTTATATATCTTGGGTTTTTGTTCTTTTACGATTTATTTTTATTTTAACAAAGTTTTTTATTGTGACGCCGTTTTAATGGTACAGCCATTAAAAGGGCGTCACAATTAAAACCTAAACACTGCTTTTTTTTAATATTCCGAATTATGGAATATTTAGAAATCTAATAGTAATTAATTGTCGATATATTTTCGTAATTAAACAAGATTTTTTATGGGATTTCTACTTTTTAGGTGGTTGGAAGTGTGTGTATCGCTATAGATAAATTGGAGTGTGTGAAAGAACGTATTTTGTAATGGAGTATTACAAAAAAGTGCTACCCAAATTGTCACAATGCCTTAAATACGGGCTCTAAAAAGAGTCAATCGCCGTTCCGCGCTCTGAGGTGGCGACCGCTCGAGTTGTAGAGGAGCCCGAGTTGTCAAGCGCAAACATTGGCCATGTGGGTTTCGAGCGGAATCCGATCGGAAAAACGACACTTCGGGACCCGCGCGCGGTCGCATCCGCGTAAACATTGACGTTTTTCGCCGACGGCGGTCCAATCTAACTTTCGTTATTGTTGGGATATTTTCTTGCCTTTCTTTCGGCGGCTCCATCGTTCGCACCGTGATAAATGAACTCTCTGAGCGGTCTCGATGCGCAAACGACGACGTTTAATTGCCTTTTATCGGAAAGCTTTCGTTGTGGCAAACTAGCCTGTCCATTTGTCAAAGTCTAATAGTTGCTAAACGATACAAGACTAAGACTAATCATAGTATTGTATCGTTTAACAACTATTAGACTTTCTAAAAAAGGAATTTCTAGAAATTTTCACGTAAGTCTTTATTAGCTCTATCACGATCTATGGAATCAAAATTTTTCAAAAGTACTACATTTGCAGGGTGCCCCTATGCATACTAAATAAAGGGAAGCACCCGATAAATTTTATACTCTTAATGCGATTGCAGGGTGTCATTGACTACTGCTTACCAAGAAGGACGTATACGTTTACTTTTGCGTTGAATTTCGCTTTGAGCTATTAAATTTTAGAGTTTGTACGTATCTTTAACCAGATGAAGCAGAAAAGTGATTTCACCTTATATAGAGTTATAATTGACTGCCTGATTGGCGTAGTCGGTAGTGATCTTACCTGCTACGCTGGGGGCATTAGTTCGATTCTCATTCAAAACAAACATTAGATTAAAAATGAAATAAACATGTATAACAAGGAGTTTTCTTTAGTAGTAATTTAATTTTGTGCCGCGAAATTAAGTGCTCTGTCTCACAATTGCTTATAACCAATGTAATTTTTAGACTAAAAATTAAATTCATAAGTAATGATGTATACGTTTATCCGCCCGCCGTATCTGTCCAAACGGAATTCAGTGCAATTGTAGATTTTTTTTCATTTGGATCTTCGTAAGTTAGGCCTAAAATTGATATTTTTTTTTTCCGTTACATGAAAAAACTAACAAGTAACATTTGATTAATGTTTAATTTAATGCAAATGGCCACCATTCCGAATCTATTGGATAACGTAGTTATTGAAGATAGCAATCGGCCTGTGACCCACTGCTGACCTCTGAATGTGTTAATCCACTACGAACCCTCATCCAACGAATTGAATATTGAATAGAGAGGATTGTTGATGTTAATTTGCTTCACAGTATATTTAACACAGGAAGTAAAATTTCTGTAGTAAAAATTTTTGTGTTTCGTCATTGTAACGACCTCTTAGCATATCTACTAATTTTAGATGGCTTTTTATGTAAAACGTAAAATTGTTTATAAAAAAGCACTCATTAATTTGGATATTTTCCATGTTATCCTAAACTTTAGAATTCTGAATTTTACTATTAATAAGTGACTCATTTAGGTAAGGCATATTTTAAATGAGGGCTAAAATATTTAAGTAAAGAATACTTCACTTTGATATTTCAGTAACTACCATTATAATGCATTGTTAGCTTTTATTTGTATAAAATTGATATTTTATGTAAAGTGTTTAACGATTATGGAAATTAATTTGAACGACCTAGACTAGGCTTTTACATCTATGTTTTTGAGTTGTTTGTACATTTGCCTCGATATTGTTAACCATATGAGTTACATTAAGCTTTGATACAATTTCACTGAGTTTAAAATAATTGCACGATGAAATTCGCACATTAATTCTTAAAATGGTTTGTCGGAAAAACTGAAGTGAGACATAGCATCTAAATATTCACTTATTTGCGGTTTTTAATGTTATCGCTAAGTTTTTTTTTTTCTCGTCTGTTTATAGTTTTTTTACGTTTTTTACACATCCTTATAGTTTCTGTTTCGATTATAAATGCACGTGTGTTGCGTTCGTATTCGTCTTTTTTGTGATTGAGCTTAGCACCATTTTTATTTCCAAAAAAGCTTTATTGTTTTTACTAATGACAAACACATCAGTATGCGTCACCATCAAATCGTATAATAGACTAATATACTGGTATATACATTATGTTATATGAGGTGCTAGTTTAATAGTAAAGATGAATGGTTCTTGCCTGCGCATCCTTTTGTCTGGTCTTAGTTATAATACTAAGTTCTAGTCTTAGCTATTATACTAAGTCTTTCAGAAGGGTTCGGTTCGACTGAATCTTAAAATCTGGAAAACGGTTGACCCTGCTTACCATTCCTAAAACTTTTTGGCTATCATATTTATCTATATGTTTTTGGGGTCTCTTAGTTCAAAATTAGGTTATCTGTAAATTTTTGAGTTTATTGAGCTCAAAAATTTGACCGCAGCGTTGACTCTGCATGTCAACCCAGACATTTCTTAATGCTTTCCGTAATAAAAATGCTGTTTTTTTGGTATTTCAACTACTATATCTTTAGATCAGGTTATTCGTTTTTTATTAGTTTTACGGAATTGGACGCCCTTTTTCAAGCAGGAAAAGATGATCTAGTACGAAATATTGCCATTTATCAAGAATTGTACAACTTATTTTGAAAAAAATCTTTTTTTCTCTCTAATTATTTGTTAACGATGTCTCTCGATCGAATAACCGATTTTGATGCAGTTTGTAACGATCAACAATGTTTTTTTTTTTAAATAGAACAGTTTGTTACATCTTGCAATTTATCGGTAAAGTAGTTTAAAAAATATTTAAAAAAAATTGGACAATTTTTTTCCAAGGATATTTTTTGAATAAATCAACCGATTTTTGTGCAATTCGGGACAATTGATGCAACTCCTTAGAAGAAAGAACTGATTAGATTTTGGGATAAAACAGTAGAGTAGTTCAAATTTTTTTTAGATGTTCTAAATATACGTATTGGCATTAGTTCAAATTTGCAGGGGGTTTAAGTGGAGCGGTTCGTGGTCAATGGGCTTAAGTGTTTATAGGCGGCCACCTAATCTCTGGTAACTCGCAAGGTTGTCTGCACCTCAAAAATTATTCTGTTTTTATGTGTATTTCTGTGTGCGCTGCACGCGCGTATGCGTGTGTGCGTGTATATATATGTGTACGTATGTATGTATATAATCGGGTGATAGAAAAAGATAATAATGTACATAGTTTAACTTAATGCACAGATGGTTGAGATTTACATGGTGAATTGATTACTATATCGTCTCCGTTATATGTATAAGGCTATGCTATTTTCAAGAACAGTCGAAAGTAACAAATAAGAAAAGAGAGTCACATTTTTTCAAGGTATTCCCAAACCGACCACGATAAGGTTTCATAATATTATGCTTTAGATGTTTACAAAATAAATGCTCAAAGAAATGAGCAAAGATTAAAAACATGTTTTCGTTCCGAGCTTTATTGTTATGAAAAGATAAAAGGGCCCGTACTGTGAAACGAGCCGCAATATTTCGTTTAACGAAAATCGGCCCGTGCGCCGAAACAACCAAAATTTATATCCTAATTTCCTGATTCCTCTGAGGGTTTGCGTTTGAATACATCACTGTGATAGGTTAAGCCCAACGTCGGCGTCTGCGTTCCCTTCTCAACCCGTTAGAGCAACGTATACAATCAGATTACCTTGAAGCAATTTGTTACGGAAACTCTAAATTATGCATTTGTTTGGCGATGAACTTTAAACGTTGTTCTGAAATGTACTTGTTAGGTATTAGTGTGCCGCTACGTAACATATGATTAATATACATATAATTTTACTTTGAATGCTTTTATTTTTATGCTTAGTTCGCTTTTGAAGAAATTGGTTTGTTTGTCTTGTAAATGATTTTTGGTATATAGATATTTTAATGTTGCCTTATTAAAATATAAGGAGTATAACATTTTTTCATTATTGAGAATAAACTGATGCATTATTAAACTACTCGAAATCGCGGAATATGTTTTATTTTATTGCCATTTAACGGGGGTGCTGGTTTTGTTATCTATTTGTTCTATCCCGACCAAACTATTTTGTTGAAATCGAAAAGCTTACGTAGATCAAACTAAAAGTTTTAGAAAATCAAAAGTTGAGCAAATTAGCAAGTTATTTTAACTATTATTGTTTTTGAAAATAGTGTCTGCTCAGATCAATACATGACTGCATTCGATGGAACCACTAAGGAAAACAGTTTGCCCATTCGCACTTACGGGTCATTTCGACGGCCTTTTCGTGTGAGCCTCGGCGTCCGTAAACTACTTTCGTATAAGTTTTTCCTTTATTTTAGGAAAATAAATTAATATCGCATAGTTCTACGTCGGGGCTGTAAGGCCGGTGAGCTAGTGGTTTATACCTAACGTCCCCAAATTCTTGATAATTTTTTTAACAATGAGGAATTGTCATGATAAAGAACAATCCTATTGTGAGGTCGTTTTTGCTGAACTTTTTCCAAAAATAAAACAGGCAAACTATTATTAGTGTACTATTATGCAGTGACTGTTTTTTTTATTTACTAAAACAATTGTTGCATAATGACTTGTCATTCCGAAGAAAGAGGCCACCATCTTTTTCCCGACGTTTCGACCTCGTTTTACTTGAGTAGGCAACTCCTCGAAAGGAAACACCCACTGAGCAAACTGTCTTTTGGTTTCGGAATCGTAACCATGTCGTACACAGCATTTGAATTGCCACTGGCAAATCTTTGCATCATTTCGCGACACCAATTAATACAACGGAATTTTTGAATGTCGGTTAAGTAACGAGATATCCACCGGTATAAAAATCTTCCTAACTGCTAAATATTTATGAAGGATTTTGTGCACTTTCCTCGTACCGATGTCTAAGCTTGTTCGAATCTTCTGGTGGGTCACTCTTTTGTCAGTCTCTATCATGAAACGCACAGCAATGATGTTGTCTTCGATCGTCGCTATAGAAGGACATCCCTCATGCAGATCGTGAGTGAGATTAGTGTTACTATGTTTGAACTAGTTGAACCAGGTTATAAATAGTAACAAGGGATGGAGTCTATTATAACTTTCTTGTTGGCTTAAACGGCAACGAAAGTCATAAAAAATCATTGCACGAAAATTTTCTCGCGTCAAACTCATATTGACGATAGACAAATGATTTTCTTTTTGCCGTTAATTTGTAAAAACAAATGACAGATGAATACAATATACATAATGAGATTGGCAAAGAATTCCATTTTAAATTTAAATAAATATGTTTTATGATTTTCAAGTTTCTAAGTGACCAATTTTAAAAATTTTAAGTGTACTGCCTATCAATCAAATCTAAAATCCGAAGCTTAGACTATATTTGGGTGTAGCGTAGGATGTTGCACAAATTTTTAAAAATTGTGGGTTTATGCGCGAACAGAAAAAAGTTAACTAACAGCTCAGCTGACAGATAATTTGATAAAGCCTGTTGTATTCAGTTCTATATTCTAGGTCGGACAAGTTATAAAATTCCGACTCACCTGAGATAATATTCTTTGCCGTTAAAATAACCGAAAGATAATGAAACGTTCATTCAGATTGTACATTATTTATAAGCTCACACTTATCTCCCAAAGGTCTGGTCATAACTCTCAGGCGTGCACGTTGTAAGATCTTTGCGTACTCTTTTTGGTTCACTGATGTTTGTCAGTTGTTTTGTAAAGATTCGGGTTCGGAGGTATAAAATTTCGTGCTTGATTTTGTTTAGGTATTTATATTATGAATGAATCTTTCATAAAAAAATATTAATGAATGATTAAAAATAACAAATAATAATTTACAAGAGGAATATTTTACAACATTGGACAGGATTAATTAACTTACAAATCTTATTCAGTTGTACGTATTAGCTTATTTTATTCTAATGAGTATTCCGCGGTACTGACGAGGGGTGCATATTATCTCGCGTTAAATTTTATGTAAAAAACAAGGTTATCTTGCGCTTTGATTGATTTTTTTAAGTCAAACATTTTTTTATATGTATTATTTGAAATACGGTTGAAGGTGCGACGTATTATAACGATTTTAATAATTGGTATTAAAAAAAAAACTGAATGTTTATTTGAAAAGAACCTTTGTGAAATTGTCCAATGAAATACTAGTCCAATGGGGAAAAATTGTCATTGCATTATTTCAATCGAGTATTTAAAAATCTATTTAAGTCATATAAATAAAAGTGTACTTTTTGTAAACCGTTCCTCTTATTAGAAACTGCGATATCGTGAAAAATTAAGTTATATCGTAGTTTAAAAATGAAATTTATACTTAGCATAAACTTTTATGCTTATGAGAGAACCAAAACAGCAGTGTTGGAAAAAAAATTAAGAACAAAACAATCACAGCAAAATTAAGAATATAAGTTTTGATAAAAGTATAGGTGTGCAACTCATCATTTTGTCCAAGGTACTCATGCGCACGTTTTTAAACACCAGTTTTGGCCGTGTTGAAGAACTTATAATAGATATGATCAAACGTATTTTAAAAGCATCCTTTAATTATTCAACGTTGCTGTGAATGTTCATATCTTTATTTGAATGCCCCCAATTTAAAGATGTTAAATTCTAGTCAAGGTAAGTACCGGTTTCTTTGTTGATTTAATTGTATTAATCAATTTTTTGAGGAATTATTCTGAAATAAAAAAAATGATCTGCTTGCTAAAATATTAAGAACAGAGTATTACGATTAGACGTCACATTTAACTGGAAAACTTTACCAGATAATTTTAAGAAAGTAATGATTAATTACGTATTTTCTTAATATCCTAAGGTCCTCAATCTGAAATAAAAAGCATTACAAGTCGTCCGTAAAAGTATGGCCGATGAGTAAATAAAATACGCATAGGTCGTTTTTTTTATATTAGGCATTAAAAGGTCAACGGGACAGAGTACATTGAATTATAATACAACTACTATAGGTTTAAAATAGTACAATCAATTATTATGTGAGAGTTTGGTCACAACTAGTAATAAACAAATTTGTCAAAGCAAAATAGTATTTATCATCAAAGAGTAAGGTTCTAAATAAATATGCGATTTTGATTCATATTATGTTACGATATTTACATTGAAGTCGAGATGCGGCCAACTAGTAGTAATGAACAAAATTCTTGTTCTATTTTTTGCGTTCTGCGCAGGTACATCCAGCGGCCTTACTTTTGCTGATCGCTTGTATAGGAAGGGTTTCCTCAAGAAAGGGTCGGTAAAAAGTGAACACGGCAAATGTACAATTCGTAGAAATTAACACCCTAGACTTCGTTGTTCATTACTACACACCAACAATTGTATCAAAACAGATTTGGTTATACGAAAAAACTCTACGACTTCCAACTGATACACACAAGATATATGATGAATCTGTTTTTACTAAACAATATATATTAGATCAATACCGCTCCGTACATATGAGCACAGTAACGCCATTCCGATTTCATCGACGAAGAAACTGCCATTTATTATTATGAATTTCTTAATCAAAACCAACTTTAGCGCATCTTTTGTAAAAATGTAGTAACATAATCACAACCAGTAACACATAAGGATCACAATTCAGATATTACAGATGAAGAAGGCGTCAGTTATAATCATGGCTCTATGAACTTGTACTGGCTTTTTTCCATCGTTTGTAGAAGTGTAGTAATATAATCACAAACAGTAACACATAAGAATCACAATTCAAATATCACAGATTAAAAAGCCGTCAGTTATGATCATGGCACTATGAAAGTATACTGGCTTTTGTCCATCGTTTGTGGAAGTATAGTAATATAATCACAAACAGTAACACGTAAGAATCACAATTCAAATATCACATTAAAAAGCCGTCAGTTATAATCATGGCACTATGAAAGTATACTGGCTTTTGTCCATCGTTTGTAGAAGTATAGTAATATAATCACAAACAGTAACACGTAAGAATCACAATTCAAATATCACATTAAAAAGCCGTCAGTTATAATCATGGCACTATGAAAGTATACTGGCTTTTGTCCATCGTTTGTGGAAGTATAGTAATATAATCACAAACAGTAACACGTAAGGATCACAATTCAAATATCAAATTAAAAAGCCGTCAGTTATAATCATGGCACTATGAAAGTATACTGGCTTTTGTCCATCGTTTGTAGAAGTATAGTAATATAATCACAAACAATAACACATAAGGATCACAATTCAAATATCACAGATTAAAAAGCCGTCAGTTATAATCATGTCACTATGAACGTATACTGCCTTTTGTCCATCGTTTGTAGAAGTGTAGTAATATAATCACAAACTGTAACACGTAAGGATCACAATTCAAATATCACAGATTAAAAAGCCGTCAGTTATAATCATGTCACTATGAACGTATACTGGCTTTTGTCCATCGTTTGTAGAAGTATAGTAATATAATCACAAACAGTAACACGTAAGGATCACAATTCAAATATCAAATTAAAAAGCCGTCAGTTATAATCATGGCACTATGAAAGTATACTGGCTTTTGTCCATCGTTTGTAGAAGTATAGTAATATAATCACAAACAATAACACATAAGGATCATAATTCAAATATCACAGATTAAAAAGCCGTCAGTTATAATCATGTCACTATGAACGTATACTGCCTTTTGTCCATCGTTTGTAGAAGTGTAGTAATATAATCACAAACTGTAACACGTAAGGATCACAATTCAAATATCACAGATTAAAAAGCCGTCAGTTATAATCATGTCACTATGAACGTATACTGCCTTTTGTCCATCGTTTGTAGAAGTGTAGTAATATAATCACAAACTGTAACACGTAAGGATCACAATTCAAATATCACAGATTAAAAAGCCGTCAGTTATGATCATGGCACTATGAAAGTATACTGGCTTTTGTCCATCGTTTGTAGAAGTATAGTAATATAATCACAAACAATACATAAGGATCATAATTCAAATATCTACGATTAAAAAGCCGTCAGTTATAATCATGTCACTATGAACGTATACCGCCTTTGTCCATCGTTTGTAGAAGTGTAATATAATCACAAACTGCGTAAGGATCACAATTCAAATATCACATTAAAAAGCCGTCAGTTATAATCATGTCACTATGAACGTATACTGCCTTTTGTCCATCGTTTGTAGAAGTGTAGTAATATAATCACAAACTGTAACACGTAAGGATCACAATTCAAATATCACAGATTAAAAAGCCGTCAGTTATGATCATGGCACTATGAAAGTATACTGGCTTTTGTCCATCGTTTGTAGAAGTGTAGTTATATAATCACAAACAGTAACACATGAGGATCACAATTCAAATATCAGAAATGAAGAAGCCGTCAGTTATAATCATGAATTTATGAACGAACACCGATTTTAGCGCATCGTTTGTAATACCCTTGAAACGTAATCACAGACAGGATCACACTTCAAATATCGCAGATGAAACAGCTGGCGGTCCTAATGACGGCTCTCAATGAATATGCACCAATTTTAGCGTATTGTCGTAAAACAGAAGAAAATTTTCTCATATTAACATTTATAATTTTTCCATAGTGTAATCCATGTCCGTATAATAAAGCGTTTAATCCGGTGTTGCGTCGGCGGCTAGCGTGAAGCGATTCAGCAACGTCCATGTGTGTCATCGTCAAGAAATATCTAGTGTGGAGAAACGCGAGAACGCGCGGGCACGGCGCGTGCGCAGCCGACCGTGCCTTTGGTTTTTCACGCGCCCGCGTAGCGCCATTTTCTGTTATCACCGCGTGACGAACTGGCGAGTTAAAGTATTTCTACGTCAAGTCTTCTGCGATGAATGATTACGTGTTTAATTATGCATGTAAGAAAGGATTAACTTTTTTGTGGTAGACTATTGTGACCTAAATGCTATAGCGTTTTTTTCTACAGTTGATGTATGTGCGGATGTTAAATTTTTAAACTTTTTGTCTTTATAGCTTTCGAAGGTCTGACGTATTATCATTAGAAAACGATCTCATATCTCATGAATAATTTTGTTAGAGTCGATTGCTCCATCTACTAAGCGAATGGTATTTTTGGATATGTGATAAAATTTACGGCAGAAGTGTATATATAACGAAATTAAAGGGATAACTATCACAGCTAAGCAGGCTTCTCAAGTTAATGAGTAATAGTCAACCAATTTTTAAAATAATAATAATATAAATTCACGCCTGTTTCCCCGAAGAGCAGAGACTATAGATTTCCACATGATACGACCTTTGCATATCTCTCTTGCTTCACTGACATCCATCAATGTTTTTATGCAAGTTCACTTAGCATCTAGCCCTTTTTAATATACCACCAATGTAGTCTGTATAGGATTCTGAAGGGAGACCTTTATCAATCTTTCCACCACACACATTCACTCTACACATTTGTTTTGTCGGACTACTTTCATTCAAACCACAACGCTTTTTCATATCGCTGTTCCTTCATCAATCTTACAGAGATACCCCACACATTTTACGTAGACATGGCATCTCTACCGCATTGATTCTACTTTCAGTTTACTTCTACTCCATTATGGATAGCCAAACGCGCTTATCGTGAGATGCTTTTAATATTAATAATAGCAAGCAAAACCCATTTACTTTATTTTCCACATTCTCTTTCGACATCTATATCATATTTACCGTCATTTGTAAACAGATTACCCAAATATATATATACATACATACTTATATACTACTGAATTCAATGTTTTTGTTTCTTTCAAACACCCTCATTTATTCTGACTGACATTTGCTTTCATACCTCTTTTCTTAAGAGAATCATTCATTTTATTTACCATCCCTTGCACTCGCACGTCGACAGCGCAAGGATTACTTGGTCATCAGCGTATAGGATGCATTTGACAGACAGCTCATTCATTCTCAGTCCACACTCATACTCTTTCAGATTATGTAGACAGCTATCCATGAATAGATTGAACAGCCACTGTGAAGCTACACATTTCTGTCTATCACCCCTGCGGATGTCAAACCAGTTCGACTATCCTCCATTTATTCTGACGCAAGCACTGGAGCCCCTGTATTGAGATTGCAGATGACGTTGACTTAGATAACGTTGTTGGTTACGTAAAACATGTAGTAAATATGACTATATTTACCATGTAAAATCATGCAATTATAAAATCATAATATCCTTATTTTTATTAGTGGCAAATCCGAAAAATGTGTGCTTTCGTGTTGTGATAGTCTCATTGTATACATTGTGTAAATTGCATTGTTATAAAATAAAATTCAATGAAACAATCAATTGAAAGCAAAGCTAATCAATTGAAAATAAATTACATTAATACAACTTGTAATTTTCGTACTATAGTATACATTTTTATGTGATTCCGATATTTTAATTATATCAAATAAATGAAATTGGAATAAAAACCTTGAATTTGTTGTATTTATTAAGTTTATTTAGAGGTTATGCAATGCAGTGTGAACACATCGTACCGATTACAAATATGAATAATATTTTATAGTTGTGTTGTTGAAAGCAGAAATTGAAGCTGCCAGTGGAATGGAAATAAACGGTTACAATATTTTGAGGCTCGCTAGTATTATTTTCTGGTACATTATACTGTATTATTTGTGACACGTCACATATAGGCTAAAATGTTGTTTTGAGTTGTAATTTTTAACTTCATTACTGAAGTCCTGAGCAAAATAATAGCTCAATTGAAATTTATTATCACTCCTATTTTTGAACTATTTCATTATTCAAATCATCGGTAACTACCATTGTACATACACTTGCTGGTTGAAAAATGTTTAAAATACATAAAATTTTATTTTATTTAAACAAATGGATATTATGCGCACTGGTTGCATTCTTTTTAGTATTTTTTTATTAACTGCCGGCGTTAATATAACTCATTAGGAAGTTACATCATTATGGAGTTACGGGTCGCGCATTCGACCTCTTGGCATCATATTTGACTAATAAGGTTCAGAAGGTCGATATCAATAACATGAGATCGTTTAGATTGGTGGTCCGCACGGGGGTGCCACAGGGATCGATCCTCAGTCCATTCTGTTTTTAGTTTATATTAACGACTTACCTAACCTTGTTAAGGGTATTCATGATAGCAGATGCTACTTCTTTACTAATCACAAGTTAAAAGACATCCAGTCGATTATGACGATGTGAACATTGCTATCTCCAAAATTGGAAAATGGTTTCCTTTAAATAATTTACTTCTTAATAGAAAGAAAACAAAATGTGTGAAATTGTCACTTCCGAATGTGAAAAATGGATTTGGTTCTATTTTAATAAGAAATGAGGAAGTAGAGCTTGTTAACACTACTGTATTCCTAGGTCGTACTTCAGATAATAAACTTCAGTGGGTTACCTCATATCGGTGAGTTGGCGAAAAAGCTTAGCTCTGCTGCATTTTCAATTAAAAAATTAAGGAATTTTTCCGATACCAAAGCCGCCATATTAGTTTATTTTGGCTGTTTCTATATCTTGATGTCATATGGCATCCTACTTTGGGGACATGTTGCGGATGTTCACAGAATTTTCGTTTTGCAAAAGTGGACCATTCGCGCAATTTACTTTTAATTGGAATTTTAACTATGGCATCACAGTTTATTATGAAAGTGTAATATGTGTTAAAAAATCTAAAATGTTTTAATTAAAATAGTAAAGACATAATTTCAATACTAGAAATAAAAATAGACTGTGTTTACCTGTTAGTCGATTGCATAGGGTCACAAATTCATTTAGGGGACCCTGTGTGCGCATGTTCAATAAGATTCCTGTAGATATACAAAATTTACCTTTATACAAATTTAAAGTATATCTATATATACTTTATATATATATATATATATATATATATATATATATATATATATATATATATATATATATATATATATATATATATATATATATATATACCTTTATATAAAGTTAAGCAAACACTTTGCATAAAAGGGTATTATACTATTTCTGAATATTTAGATGATAAATGGACATAATGAGCTCGATTTCCTATAGATTTTTTCCTGCATTACTTTTATATATGATTGTATTTCTATATAATTGGTTTGAGAAGAGCTATTCTCAAGTTTCTTGTTTGTTCTTCTTGAGGGATAACTGCCTTACGAACGAGTGGTAACGAAAAAAAGTGGAAATAATGAAAAAAACTGTAAATTCTTTAAATGATATGAAGTATTTCAAGTGTTATATTATACCTATGAAATAAAAATATTTTGAATTTGAATTTGGAACAGTAGAATATGCAACGAAATACTGGTTTATAGAAAATGAAACCACATTGATTGCGTGTACGAGCGAGTATACCGCATTAAGATATCTGTGTTCTATATATAGGATAAATAATGGAAAATGAACTTAGTCACCGTTGAATGCGCGGGGGTCATGGCTGCGCGGGGACATGACTGGCGGGGGTCACGTCTGCGCTTCCGGAACTCGTCGGGTTGCGCCGAGGTGACAACGGCGCCACCGCCGGTTGTCGTCGGGAGACTAGTCGCGGAGTATGAAAAGAGTCTATGAAAAGTATAGAAGAGAATATGAAAATTATACCTACAGTCGGAACTGGTTGTTCCCGGTAAATTCGTAAATGTATCAGTTCATACGGTAACAATACAGCACTACATGTTATCGCTGACCTAGTAAAATTTTCGCACTTTTGATAGTTCTGTCCAAATTCTTGTCTGGCTCCTTGACTGATGTTGATTCAGATTTTGATAGACGTTCTAAAAGTTTTTTTAAGGAAAACGCAAACGATTGCACATAGCCTCTACACGCAGCCATCCCCGTTATATGGGTACTTACGTTATTTTACAATCACGTGATTGAATTAACATTGCGGCTTTACACTCGGAATAAAAAGAGTAAAAAAGCGTTTTTAAAGAGACATATCAGCATTTATTTTATTTCAGATTGAGCGGTTTGAATCTGAAAATTAAGTCAGATGAATGCGGACATTCAAACTGGATTTCTTTCATTGACCGGCTATCAATTAAGAGCTATTTTCATATTCCGCGATACATAACGGCATCCCGCGACGCAATGCGCGAGCACTGAGTATTCAGTTAGCTTACGCTCCAGTTGCTTAATTGCACCCGTATACGAGATGAGGCTGGCTTGAATGCTTTTCAGCTCAAACCAGCATCCGAGAATGCAGTTTTCGCTGTGAACCAAAAATGATCCTATACAGTTCGTAATATTATAAATTTGATTAACCGTTTGTAATTAAAGTATATTTCGTTTGTGAATAAATATTCGATTAACGGAATTCGATACGATACGAATTGGACTCTATTATTCGTATTTCATAGACGTATCTAACCAAAAGACACTTAATTCCTTTTCAATGTAGTAATACATTGGTATGCGCTACATCTTCTTTTGTTGTCGAAAAAGTTGTCATTGTAAGTTAGTTGCCTTTTTTATAGAAGATCGAGAGGAAAAGAGTACGTGTGCCACGAAAAAGCTGGTGGTCATCGCCGTCCATGGACTTTCGTAGCCACAGACAAGTTACTAGTACATTGTCGACCTCTTGCGTAGAAATAGGTAATCTGATGGAGAGGGTAGCGGATTCATAAAGGAGGGAGTGGCGTGACGGAAGGGGTGTGGACTGTCGAAACTCTCACTCACTGGACGAAATGCAACCATGAAAGCTGTAACTTCACGTCTGTATTCCGTGAGAGTATGATATTTCACCGGCCGAAACGGCTAATTTTCTTGCTGTATGCAAATCGAACACCAATGCACAGATACCGTCGTGGACGACAGTTATGCTGGACTGCGTGCGAGCGGATTCATGATACAATTTAAATCCATACAACACAGTAGGAACTTTGTGTGGTCTGACACAGGATAATCATACTTAGTGCGCGTTCGTTCGACCTGTTTACGTTCATAGTCATGTTGTTTTGGCTATGTTTGACAGCGGATTAGATTATTCTTTTAATTTTGCATATAAAGTTATTCGGCCTCTTTGGTCCTTTGTGAAGCGACGTGAAATTGCGAATTTAAAGCTATTAATAACGAAATTATATTTTAATACAATCTTTTATACATCCAACGAAACGGTATAGTAGTTACAATTTATATTAATCTAAGCCTTAGTTTATATTTGAGATAAAATTGATACAAAGCTGCTTTTTGTTCATTCATAAGCTTCCGCCTATTTTCCTGTAATACCATAATTTATTCTCATAAAATGAGTAATAATGTTTAAATTTTATAGTATCGTTAGCTTTCTGATTTTTTTTTATAAGACTTTGATTTAATTTTAATTGACTACACGAACAAACTAATGGTATCATGAGGTAATATTTAAAACATGTTTTACATTTCTCTGTGAAATATAAACCTACGTAACTTTACTTGATTATGTGTAAAATAAAAACAAAACTAAACTTATTAAACAAAAATCGTATATCGTAAGCCTTCGAAGTTTATTAGATATTTTTGAAGCGATTACATTGGTGATTTTTTGTAGTTATTTAACACAATTTCGTTTCACTTTCTCTCTTGTAAAAGAATTTTAGTTCAAAATGTATTAAATAATAAAACTATCGGCAAGCGTTTCAAATTAGCAATTTTTGGCTGTACTTGTAATGCTATTAAGAATGACGTACAATCAGGATACAGTTTGGATACGTAAACTGTGAGAAAAATTAGGAGAATTAATTTGCAAATATCGGACTAGACCGAGAATCTAATTTAGACCCCTCGGTAAATGAAAGTCTAACCGGCTGGATAGGAAACGGAACTCGACATATTCCTTTGTTCAATCTAATAAAAGATACCCTTGTCTGGAACCCGTTGTCCGGCCGAGACATCATTATTAACGTTGATCGATCTAGGTCTATCCCGAATACAATATCATTCCTTCTTATTCGAGAGCTGTCTCGGATCTAGAATGAAAATTATCAGACGTAACGATAAATCTCGACTGAACAGCGAGGGCTGGCTTATCGTAGACCTATGCGCGATTTTATTACGGATATTAATTCCTGAAATCAATTTATCTCGAATATTTCCGTTTAATGAAAGATTTAATTGGATAAATAGAAACAGTTTTCAATTAGTGAAAAATTGTTTTGATCTTTTATTTTAATCAATTTTAGCCATTTTTCTCGGACTTATTTATTTGTCTTTGGTATTTTAGTTTTCGAATTAGGTACTCTGTTTCTAAAATTTATTTCCATGGTGCAAAATTCGAAAGTATTATTGTATGAATTTTGTAATTACAAAAAATCAAAGGATGCAAAATCAAATTTCATGCTCATCGCTATTTGTAGCTTGTGTATAGATATTATTTCTGTTAATTTAAATTATACTCGTTTTAAAATACCGCCATTATAATTATATATTTATTACGGCCATAATTTTTAATCAGAAATTATTTTGATTTTATTATAGCGAATGAAACAGTTGCTCTTCATAATTAATTTATAAGGTCAACACAAATTATCTTTGTCGAAATCAGTTCATAAGGATTTCTTCTCAACGATGCTTCATTACAAACCCTCGGAACACCATTACATAGAACTTTATTTATTAAGCCCCTATTTCCCTTTGCGATATTCGATAAGTCTGGTCTTCGAATAATTCACCCTTAAGACTAATAGCGCTCGTCCGGGCCGGTCGTTCGCCAAATCGAGGATCGTGAAGTGAAAAGGTGAGTTTTCCGTTCGCCTCTTCTATATAAGTTTCCGCGAGTCTCACTGCCTGAAATGCTAGTTCTTCGTAAAAATGTGCTGACAAACGATTATGTCCTCGCCGAAGCCTATGTGAAGACCCTTTGAATTTTCATTGTGGTCATGAAGAATTTTGAGAGTTCGAGCTGAACCCTATTTATTGTGTAAGGTATATCGGGTCATTTAGTGTCGTATCTCGTAAAGATCTTAAGCAATGAAAAAATGTGTATTACTATTTAAATAAAATGAGACTATATAAATGTTGGAGATTATTTTAATAGAAAATTTTCATTAATAAAACGGTAACAGTGTGGCTATTAAGTTAACGCACAAACATTCGAAAATTTATTAATTTCAGATTCAGCTCCGTTTACTGTGGCATTATAAATTTTATTTCGGGCCTGTCGTCATGTGGAGACCCGAAGGGTGAAGTATAACAATCGTAAGGATTATGTGGTCTCGACATGTGTTACGAACTTTAAATCTGTTTCATGAGGTGCTTTAGGATTTTAACATTGTTATTGGAAAATATTTTAGAGGTCACCGGCCATCGAAGCGCTTAACTGGAAGCAGTACCAAATCCTTAAATGAAATAAAACTTATATTTCCACTAATGTTTTCATTGTATTAAGAAAACTCTTTAGTGAACTAGACGTTTAAAATATTAAGTATATTACCGACTTGTGGTTTTAAATGCCATGAGATTCGTCTGAATGACTTCTTTATTTCATATTCTTTTTTTAAGTAATGAATGTACCTAATTAGTAGTCAGTGCTATTAAAAAAATAATAATAATTTCATATTGTAATATTTTACTAAAACTTTAATTCTTTGTGGTCACGTTGGTGCAAACGTTATGTTTTACGAAATATATCTACAGTGAATGTATTCAAATTAAATGTAGCTGAAGTAGATGTCACGATAACCGCTTTATAGGACAAAAATATAGTTTGTGTTTACCTTTTACATATTACTTATTAAGTTAATTAAAAGTACTTAATTGGTATCTGACGGGTAAAAACGAAATTTTAACCTTTTTGCATATCTTACTTATAATTGTTGGATTTTTAGAAAATAGAAATGTTTTACAGCCCTATAAAATTAAATAGCTTTTATTTAAAGCTTTGACCAATTTTGACATATCGTTAGAATACTAATGTAAACTTTATCATGTATCCATATATATGTACAAAAAAGAAGTAGCGACTCCAAAATCCACACTTCGAAGAGTAGATGAATAGTTACACCTCTACGAAAACTATACACAGCGATGGCTGCCTTCACTGGCAATCCCATGGCGGATATAACGCTGTAACTTTATACAAAAAAAATGGACGTGCACTTTTTAAACTAGTATATAAAACTATACTAACACCTGTTGCGAAATTTATTAATCGATACCATAATAATTAATTTGTTTCTATTTGCATACTATACGAGCCCCACTGTTAGGCACCGCTCTTCTCGTGCCATCGCCCAGTAAAAGGGTGCTTTGGCGACGGGATACCTTATCATAATAGTTTCTTTTACCGGTATGGCAAATAATATTAACATTACCTTTATATTGAGTTCTAAGAAAAGATTCAAGGATTTCTACTTAGCTATCGTTGCTCAACAATTTTGTCACAGTTGATCGACAACACCTACATACTTGCTCTATATTCTCGTTCGACAGGTCTGTCACAGTAGATCGACAATATATGTCAGTTTTTGACCGATTTTTTCAATATTATTGATCCTTAATGGAGGTCAGCGAAATGCGAATTCTTTTTTTTTTGTTCGATTTATTGATAAAATTTCCTCTCAACAATCTGCTGAAAGGCGATTTTATAAATTTTACCGATGCCGCACGACTAGTTTACCCACGCGTTAATTATTGCGGCGACGGCCTTTGACAAACTACTCACAGTCAGGCTTAAATCCATCAGATCCGTGATGGAGATTTTGTTTTTTAAAACCTACGTGTAGATGCTGTTTCACACACCATAACACGAAATGTTTGAGCGTTCTATATTCTCGCCTTGTCAAGGCCGAGCAATTTTCTGAACTTAAATTGCCTATATCATATTTATATAATGTATCATAAATCAGTATACATATATCATGAAAAATACTATTATTATCACATTTTATACTTATTTATATTAAAAAAAAAAGTTATTTTGTTTATTACGCAATAAACTAATTGAAAAAAAATCCATGGAGGTCGCGATGTCTGTATGCGATCACGGTAATGGTCGAAAACCCGTCAAGTATTAGGACCATTTTTTTATTTGCCTTAGAATCATTGCGCATTATTTCGTATCGAATATCATTACCATAAGTCATGTGCTTTGTTTATAAAAAATATATTATGGTGGGCATGTGTTTTTCTGACGTTATTAGTAGCACCTTCTGTTAAACCCGTTAAATTGAGTAAAATATTGTAATAATGCTCGACGTTTGCAGATGTCACTACAAACTTTACTGTTTTGTTTTGTTTTCTTTTCTCGTATATATTTTTTTTTGAGGATTTCCATTTTTTTTTCGTATAAACATGGTTATCATTTCACAGTATAATTCAGCAATAAAATTTATTATTTATTAATAACTAGATTAGCCATATGAGGCTTGCACTTTCCGCGTTTCCTAATACAATTATAAATATTATAATTGAATTTCTAAATTTTTATAAGAATTGCAGTTTAAATTTGGAACTGAAAAAGTATTGTAGATTTGTGCGAATTTCTACTAATGTTAAGTTATAATTTAGAATATCTGTTAAATTTAATGGAACTCGAAACAGCGAGACGAATATGATTTATCCTGAATGAAATAAATGAGGCAAGTAAGTCCCTCGATTTTGTTTTCCAATTTTGTTAACTGATTTTGTAGCCCGGTGATATCAATCGATTTTGATGAACATATCGGTTTCATTGGATTTTAGGGATCGATTTTACCGCTCGGTAATATCGATCCAGTGTTTGAACACACGCTTTATCTTCGTCGATTGAGAACGTCGCGCGACAAAAACCGAGTACCTAATGTATATCATAACAATAAATAATTAACTTGTGAATTTCGTGGTAAAAGGTATTTCGTACTGGTTGTATTTGATAAATTATTGTGCAATGTCATACTACGCCATTTTCGTATTTAACTGTCCAATGACGTAAACGTAATATAGCATATTCATTCCATAGTAAAACGGAATAAATAATGCATTTTATCTCACACAGGGCATTTGAATTAGGTATTACATCATAGACTTTATCCCAGTCGACCGCCTACGCGACCGCTCGACCTTTTTCATGTGCTGGGTCGATTACCAATTGACACAAAAGTTGTTTTTAGTCATTGGTTAATACCATAATAGTTGTTATGGATCGTTTAAATCATCCTTTATTTTTTTACAATTGTGTTACTGAATAAGCTCTTAATAATATTAATGAACCTATAATGGGAACATAGACACGGTTACCTTCTTAGGTTAAACGTCCGTAAATAAGGGGATAAAAATTCTTTAATATTGTTATTTGTTTTATCGAATTATAACAGTATTTGACAAATTTCTAATCTTTATTAAATTGTCATCACCATACTGAAGGTGAATATGATTCGACTAAGTTTACAATTGAGATGGAATTAAACCAAATTAAAGTCACCCTCGCAGTTAGCATTTAAATAAAACTTAACCTGAAATTATAAAACAATATATTAGAAGTCGGAGGCAGAGGTACTTAGACTCGTTAGAAATCATGACGAATCGCTTTACGTGCAAAGAACGTGGCTTGAGGGTGTCGTCTATTTCAGTCTATATTTTTTTTTTATAGAAGTCGAGACCCGTGAAGGACGTTTAAGGTTATCAAAGTTATGTTAAGCTATATTGTTTATTCTGATGTATCAATAAATAAAACATACTTATTTGATATACTTTGCCATGTCGTAATTATATAATAATTTACGTACATATAACAAAAATACTGTCGTGGGTAAACGCTATTCAAGCAACGTTTATAAGGAATGAACTTCAGAATCATTTTTGATAATGTCAACTATGTTCAAGATCGGAGCTCCAATCGATATTGGAATAATCGGGATCGGAGCTAAGAATGTACTACGGGCGGGAATGCAGTCCGTGCATTTTAACTGCATTAAACTTTCGTGTGGAAAAAAGTTTCAACAACTTAAAAATATTGAGGGTACCTTCGTCTCCTGAGATGTCGGCGCCGCTGGGCGGGCAGGTCGCCGTCGCCGTCCGCGCTGTGCGCCGCGCCCATGGCCGACGGCGCGCCGCACGCGCCGCACAGCACCAACCTCAGCAGCACGAGGCCCTCGCTACCACCCCACGAGATGATTTAGTCCGAGGTTCGGCGAATTTGAGGCAACGAGGCCGACTGTTCAACTCGAGGGTCGAAATCTTAAGTTATAACTTTTCACACGACGGTTACAATTTTTATTTCCGTAGCACAGTCCAAAAACAATGGTTCGCGTTCGCAATCGATTTTACTGGCTAAACTGAAATCTTCCGAAAAAGCATACGACTCTACAAAGGCTTGTTCGCGAATTCGACGAGCACGGTGCGCGTGCGCCGCCCGCGGCAGTGACGGTGAACGACGGAGTCGTAGTGCAGCGACGGCCGGTGCGCGACGGGCGGCGTGCGCCACTAATTGTTGCGTCTAGGAAATCGCTTCGCTCTCGTTTCCACTAATTAGGTGAGTGTGTGGCTTTCACGGTGGGAAAACGGTAATTGAGAGTAAATATTGTATTCTTCAGCAGTAAATTTTTTGACAAAATATCAAAATCTCATGCGAATTTCGTCGATTTAATTTTGATCATTACAAATAAATAAACATTTTTTAGAATAATGTGAATTAAAAATGTGAAATTGAACTTCTATTATTCACATGGAAAAATACAGCACATGTACATATCGTTAAAAATAACTTTTCTTTTGGAAAAATGGGTGCAAATTAAAATCTTTTAAGAACTTTTAAGTGCTTTTTGAAGAAAATTTTAATATGTACGTAAAATAAATTTAACTCTAGAATCATAATTATTTAAAATATTTAAAACGGGCTTATCTACTTCTAGATTGATCCCTTTTTTTTTCGATTTCCTATCATTTATGGTGATTTTTGGTACATATTTTAAAGTGACTATAATGTAATTCCTTTGATTTTAAAAACTATAAAATCTATATGTTGAATGCAAATTTAAAAATAACCTAAAAAAATCTACGAACTTTCCATCGGAAATATCATTAGATACGAGGGCCGTTCAATATAAGGCGAAATAAAGCATGTTGTCGGTAATTTTTATTAAATGTTACTTTATTTTTCGATATAGTCGCCTTTTTGCAATAATTCATAATATCTTTTTTCTAAGCTTAAAATTTCTGTACTGTAGCGACTACTACTTATCATCTTCGAATCTCTGTTTTTTCACATACTCCGTCAACCTTGGAAATAGATAGAAATCATTTGGGGTAACATTGAGGGAATAAGGAGGATTCTCCAGTATTTCGAAGCCAGCATCTCGAATTGCAGCCATAGCATCGGAAGATCTACGAGTCGAGGCATTATCTTGATGGATCTAAACAATTTTCGCTAGTTTACTTGACGTTTCTTTCGAATTTCATTAAACAATTGTTTTTATTTATCCTGTATACAAGCGAGCCCGTAACTAGTAACGTAGTAGCTCCACAGTCCTGATATTTTATCGTGACCACCCCTTTACTATCCCAGAAAAAAAAGTCCATTATCTTTCCGGGTGAATGACTTGTTTTAATTTCTTAGGGGTCGAAGACGATGGTCTTTTCCAATCACAGAGTGTAATTTTATTTCTGAGTCGTAATAGTAAAGCCACATTTCATCCATGGTTGTAAATCGAGCCAAAATACTATCGGGATTTTGTTGTAACAGTTCCAAGGAAGCTCGAGAAATATTCAGCCTGGTTTGTTTTTGTGCAACGACAAGCATTCTGAGAACCTACGGCACGCCTACTTTTTTCATCCCCAAACGTTCGTGTTAAATGCTATGCACACTTCCGGTCGAAATCTTTGTCTCTTCGGCTATAAAACATACCGTGACACGATGATCTGTTTAAATAATCTTTCGACATTTTTACCATTTCTTTGGTCACTACCATTGTTGAGCGAATCGATCGGGGTCATTTTTTGGTGGATGTTCTTCCACGTTTGAATTAGGTGCACCAACAGTAGAATACGGTGGATAATTTGCTTCTAAAGTATTCTGTAAGGATTGATTAACTCATATTTAATAACTGCGAAAATTTCATTTTTTCCATTTTCTTCAATACGCTACGACAGTCTGCAAATAAAATAATTTCACTTTTAAAATTAAAAAGATAAACAAATTATGTAGTCCTTTTTAAGGTTCCGTACTTCAAAAGGAAAAAGCGGAACCTTTATTGGATTACTTTCTTCTCCGTCTGTCCATCTGTCTGTCAAGGCCCTTTTTTCTCAGGAACCTGTAGAGGTATCAACCTGAAATTCATATGAAATACTCAGGTCTACTGTCTTTTAGAGCTGTGAAAATATCAAACTTCCAAGGCAACGCAATCAAAAGATACAGCCGTTTATGCCGCAAATTTTCGACACTCGCAAGGGAATCAAAACCTACAGGGTACTTCCTGTAAACTCAGAATCTTGAAATTTGGTACGAAGCAACGTCTTATAGCACAGCTAAAGGGAAAATAATATAAATATTTTTAATAATTTTAAACTTACTATGCTTTTCGTCATGAACGCGTAAAGGTATTAAATTGAAATTCATATCAATTACTTAGGTCCATAACACCTTTAAGCTGTAACAAAATCAAACTTCTATGTCAACGCAATCAAAAGGAACAGCAATTTAAGCCGCATATTTTGAAACTCGCAACTACTCGCAGGGGAATCAAAACCTAAAGGATAATTCCAGTCGACTTAGAATCTTGAAATTTGGCATAAAATAACGTTTTGTAACACACATTAATTTTTAGTTACATCACATAATATATTTTTTTAATAATTATAAACTTATTACCCTTTTCCTCATGAACCCGTAGAGGTATCAAGTTGAAATTCATATCAAATACTCAAGTTTAATTGCCTTTAAGCTGTGAAAACAAATTATGAACACAATTTAGTTACTGCGACTTATCTCTATGTTTGGGGAGGGGGACAACATTGTATCGCGTATATTCGTCGCAATCTCAAGGATGCCGTGACAGATGGATCATGTAAAAGATGTTGTTTAAATAACCTAGGAGCTGCAAACGGCCATTGTGAATGCTTGCATTTTGTAATGTTTAATATCAGAGTGATAACTGTATATAGGTCACCCCACTGTCAAATTAATGTTGCAATAGAATATATATATACTACAATATACGGCAGCAACCTGAATAGGTATAGGTCATGTTCTCGTCTGATTGTTGTGGGAGACTTCTATATCGATTTTAGAATGAATCCCCAAAATGGAATCTCCACATAGTTTTCATCCATAAACATGTTTCCGTTAATAAACACTAGCACTAAAAGAAGTAGTACAACTATAGATGACGTTTTTTTCGAACTCTAATGTTCAATGTGGTACTGTTCATACCTTTTTCAGTCACCATTTACAGATCTGTTTCAAATTTAATACTTAATTAGTGTTTTTGAATCAAATTTTCAAATTGTGATTAAAAAACTTTGTAAATAAATAACTTTGGTAAAAGAACTTTTGCAAGACTGCTGCAAGGCTAGTGTAGGTATTTCAGTTATATTATAAAATAAATGATATGTGTTAATATAAAATAAAGGATTACTGAAACGATAAAGAGACCTTTATCTTATATTTACACTTCTCCTGCTTTCCACATTGTAATCTTATGGATTTTATTTGCAAAAAAAATACCATAACTACGACTCGATTGTAGTGATGGGTGAATTTGAACTTATATACCTACAGGTTTGTACGGAACCTTTGGTGCGCGAGTCTAACTCGCACTTGGCCGGGGTTTTTTTTTAATTTAGTCAATGTTCCAACCTTACCCAGTTAGTATTTACTTTTGTTTTTGGTTTGAAAGTGTTTTTACCTCATTCTCACTAACTAATAATGAACGCCCCTCGTATCTACACTATAATCACTAAGTATACAGTTTCTTTGATGAATTAGAATATCTAATTCCAGTTTTAAAAACGGAAATCGTTATTATTCATTATTTATCATCGCGCGTCTCGAGTTTGAGCTTGCATCTCTACAATGAATCAACAAAACGGTACCTACTCACTAACGACTATAGAGTAGTATTATTGGTACAAAATGCTGTATACAGCGTCTCTACTGTTATCGCAATGAACTGAGGGTTGGAACATAATGATTTACTACATAGTCCCCAGCGACTACAGCTTTGTAAACTCCTAATGGAGGTACAGTTCCGTAGTCATGGATCTTACCGTTTCACTTATCGGACTGGCTCACTTCATACTAATGATTTATCGTATAGTTACTAGCGAGGACAGTTTCGTGAACTCATTGGTGCAACGCTGCGATCGGTCAAGTAAAGAAGATTGATCGTCTGAGCGATCAATTTTCTTAACTTATTTTGTAAACCCCTCATCGTGGCTTTATATAGTCTAAAATCTGGCATTAGAAAAAAATCTTCCGCCATCAGGTAATCGAATAAATAGAATTGCTAGAAAAATTGTACTGTCAATACTTTTTCTGCGCTTTTGCTGCTTTTTTTTTCAAAGAAACCATTTTTAGTATGGTGATATAAGTTTAGTGTTAAATCAGCTCATTTGTCTAGTTGCCAAAGTGAAAGTTTAAAAAAATACAGTTGTGTAACCAAAATACAAAAATTTCAATTAATTTTATATATAACGTTTAGTAGCCATAAAGGTCGCAGTCAATTAATAAGTTCACAATACATAATGGTTGTAGCTCTGCAAAAACTTCTATATACGTTTATTATTATTAATAACTTTTTTGTTATGCCTGATCCTAGGTTATAAAATCGAATTCAGTACATAATTTTTACTCGATTCATTTCAAATCAAATCAAATCAAAAAATACCTTTATTTCATATGTAATAGAAATTTGACTTGAAATGCGTCATAAACAACTATTTTCGACATTAAAATTACCACTCATTCCAAATGTTGATTCACCATGAGAAGAATGGGCAAGAAACTAAAGGTTTGCTCTTTTTTACTCATCGATACAAAATATTGAATAATTAATAATTTAGTAATACTATGAACCAACTCATATTAGTAATAATATGAGCAGTACAATCCCATGGGTTTTTTAATTAACATATTCAGACAGGGTATAATAGCCCTTGCCATATAACTTTGCCATAACGAAACGATTAAATTCAATAAATAAATAGCTAATTTTGAATTTCACCTAGGATCTTATTATAAAAGCGCATACATTGCCCCTTAAACGGTTTATTAACTTTGCTTAGACGGGTTTTATGAGCAGCAAGATCGCTCTTATGTCTAGTGTCAATGTTATGGATGTAACTTCTTTTTTGGAACGATTCTATATGTCTCTTGATATACACCAGATTTTTATATATGTGTTGTGATGCTAAAGTTAAAATATTAATTTTTCTCTTAGTGATGCCATTGGTCTCAAATCATAAACAGCACGAATAGCTCGCTTCTGCAGCACGAAAATTGTGTTAACATCGGCTGCGTGACCCCATAACAAAATTCCATAGGTTATGAGACTATGAAAAAAACTAAAATAAATTAGTCTTGTAGTGCTTTCATCTATAAGTCGCCGAATTCTTTTCACTACATATGCTGCAGAATTAAGCCTTTTCGCTAATCTGACAATGTGAAAATTCTAACTAACTAATTGAGAAGAAGAATATCAATACTAAGCCTCTCAACTCGTTCAGAGATGGTACTGTTTACTGCGTGAAAAGCTGGTTGTTCCCCATTAATCTTAGAAAGTAAAGAAGTATCATCAGCAAACAGTGCAATCCCATGTCCATCTTTGACAAGATGCGGTAGATCATTCATGTAAACTAAGAATAGAAATGGTCCAAGAACTGAACACTGTGGCACACCCATATTGACTGTAGTTTCCGACGACCTCTCACCATTAATATCAATTCTTTGAATTCTACCTCTTAAATAAAACTCTAGAAGTGCAAGTGATCGACCCACCACGCCATAATGATATAGTTTATTACATTTAAAAAAGCGTTTTTCCATCGTTGATCAAAAGAGTAAGAAACAATTATTTTTCCCATTTTAAACAAGTGGATACTTAATCGTGAAACTGGACGTAGTGTTCAATTTTGAGACATCAATTATCGATAGAATACAGTCTAACATCTAAAAACTGGTAACTTGTTTATGTATGAAAGGAATCTCTTAGCGTTTGCTTCCATAGTACGTGCGCTCAAGAAAACTAAACGAGCAATCATAATGGTGAAACTATGAATATTCAAGGTTATCATCATTGTACTTAACTATTTAAAAGTACAAAGCACACCTAAGGCGCTCGGTATATAGCCAGTTTCAAGTGTGTTACTAACGTGGCGCCAGGCGAAAGCTACAAGTCAATTACGCGGACGTCAGACGGAGCTGAAGCATGTCGATTCGGCGATAGTGCAGCTGCATTTGTGGTGCTTATTAGATGCACGGAATGCGCAAGTAACGCTGGCCAGTACCTAAAAGACGATTGCTGCCTGCTGACACAGCATTCGTGACGCAACGACAGCGCCCAGTATAATCACCTCTGGTCTCAGGAATTTCGATATTTTTTAAAGTTAAAACTTCTTTAGGCGCGTTGGGCATTTTTGAGATGGCGGAAAAAACCATTGAACTCGCGACACTGTTACCGTTACTGTAACCGACACCTCTGTGTTATACACATCTACATATATTAGCTCCGTTTAAACGACGTTTACACGAGAGTTGAGTTTGGGTTGAAATACTTTGATATTATAATTAATATAGTATAAACATATATCTATACACATATAATGAAAATAGGTTGTCTTTGTTCGCCAATCACGTAAAAAACTACTAAACGTATAGACATGGGACTGGGACCATTCGATGCGGGATGATTTGTAGATGGTTCTAGACTACTCATTTTTTGAATTCCGTAAATCCTTCGCCATTTTATTTATAAATAAAAATTACTCAGCGAAGCGGGCGGGACAGCTAGTTGTGTATGTATATACGTTCAACATAGATGTATATTCATGTCGAAACTTTTCGTATTGTATTTGTAAATTTACGTTTTAATCAATAGATTTCAATTTTTGTATGTAAAATAATATGCATTATTTTTCATGTACAATAGCGCATTAAATGAAAATTGTTATATAATTTTTGTAGTGGTAGTTTATAATAATGATAAAAAAATCACTAGCTTCAAAAGTATTTTGTGCACAATCAAAATATTTCCTGACGATTCAAAAAATACGGACGTAAGTTCAAGATTTCCCTTTTGTCGGCACTTCCGGAGTGCCACTATTTTTTTTTCCCGTATCGGTCCTAACATTTAACGCTCGACATCTCACGGTTCAGAGGTAGGACGACAGTCGTCGCAGCCTCGCACAGTTGTTGCGCTTACGTGCCACATGTATTATGCCAATGTTTAGCGACCCTTCGCGCAGATGTTCACCCTTCACCGGTCCCGGCCATACGGGATGCCGAAATCCTTGCTTACCTACTCATCCATAAAGTTTGACTTGACTTATAATTAAAAAGTAACTACCTAATTTCGAAAAAAATAAATTAAGAAGGTCTTTTGGCATAATCGCTTTGATTTCGTTTTGGTAAATTGAAAGCCGATTGCTTAGGATGTGATCGACATTGTTTAGTTTAGACGCGATGGAAAAAAAAAAACAGTTTTTATTCTTGTATATTTCGCCAATACCTATTTTTCTTAATCTGAGTCTATTAGAAGCTATTTTATTAGATGTAACATCGTTATTAGCGTATGAAGCAGGATTTCATTTTGATATCCAATGAGCTAGACTGTACGAAGAAGAAGAAAAGTTTTAGTTTTTTTTTAAACCTATAAAGTTCTATTGTGTATAGATGTATGCCCATAAGGCAATTAACAGAATCAAACAATCTTTGAGTTGAAATTTGTAATTGCGTGTCGCAAATTTTGCTACGGATTCGGAGACATTAATCTGCTTTGGTAAATTCAAAAGACGGCTACATCGAATTATGCGTGCAACAACGCAGCAATTACGTGTGGACTTGTATAATTGCATACGTGTAGAAAAAGGCACCCGACTGTTTTTCTTATACACATTATGCAGTCTTTGCTTCAAATGCATACGGAATATGCTCTCATAATAAGACTTTGGAATTAAAGCTACAATTGTCGTCTTTGGTTACGGCGCGAGAGAATTGAAACGTTTAGCTTTGTGAATTGCACGCAGTTCTGCTTGAGGTATGCCGCATTATGCTCATTGTGTTTTTCTCTGTCTCTCTTATAGGGTCTAATACGAACGGAAAAAGACGAACGTCAAACACGTTACTTTCGGAGCACAGTTACAATACTAGTGTTCTGTAATGAAATCACCGCTTGTGAACGTACGTATCGCGGATGGAAATTGGATAAATGGATTCGATGAATTAAAGTGTCATTTTTTCACATACTTAGTATATCGTTGTTTACTTATTACTATTTACTTACAATCATTTGTTGTGTTGGTTTTTACGGTTCCGAGCTAAAATGGCAAAAAGGGAACCCTTATAGTTTTGTCATGTCCGTCGATCCGTCCGTTCGTATGTCACAGGCATTTTATTCAAAAAACTACAAAACGTATATTGATGAAATTTCTAGTGTAGATATCTTGTATAAGCCGCTACTTAGTTAAATAACAATAATAAATATTTCTAGAAGGGGCACTCCATACATGAATAGAAACTAAAAAAATTTTTTTTCAGTTAACATCAACGTGTGGCACATATAGCAAAAGTTCTTCTAAAGACACTTTAACGTTTTTAAGCAATCTTTCTGATTACGTGAATAATTTTGGAACTATGCGCTCCGAAAGTAGCAGAAATTGTTTGTCACCCCCTTTATTTTCTAAACCGTATACCCAAAAAACATGAAAAAAATAACGAAGATCACACTTTATAAATATTTTCAGCGAAAAATATTTTGAACATGATCGGATATACTCTTTGAGTTATGAGAGAAAAACTGCCCTTGTCAACAAAAGGACGAAGTGTCATGAAGATACGCTCTTTGGCTGATGTACTTTAGTTTATATTAGTTTAATAGTAATAATCGACATGCCTATTTGTTTCTAGTTATAGGCGACTAAAGTGCTTATAACTAAACTGTTTAGGAAACACGGAAAAAGTGTAACAACCTACTTTTTTCATCTATATTGCATTTCTTTGTTAAAATGACTTCGGAACTCTATAATGAGCATGGTCCGGTATGCACTTCCCAGTTTTTCTTAGATAGATACGTAATAATAAAGCGAATTTATTTATTTATTAGAAAAGTCATAGAATTGTCATTAAAGGCAGCATACGTTTTGTGAATTAATAAAATCAACCAGTAAAATGCTTTTATAGTTATATAAATTCAGCATTTTGCGAATTTTGTTCTAAACATTATTTTACAAGATTACAATTACATTGCAATCTTTTATTCATTTTTTATATAAATATCGAAATTGTAGAAGTCTTTAGACGAAAATTATATATTTATATTAAATACTGTATTATTTAATTTGAATTAGTAGTGTTAGTGACCGAATGCTTATCTCCGAATTTGGAAATATCTCTTTATATAATGGATATTTTATAGCAGTTAGTTTCAGGAATATCTCTGCTACGAATCGCTGTTATCACTTATATTTTACCTATTTTAAGCAATAAACAAAAAAAAACGCAATTGAACATCGGCCGAAGTCAAGGCATACAACAGGTACGAAATGAAGGGCTACCAGTCATCTCGGCACGCTCCGCCTGTACATCTCTCGTGGGTTCGCTCAAAGAGCGGAAAGCTTTTATTTGCCCATTATTTTCGATATACAGCTTTATACTCTTGAGAAAAGAAAGAACTATCGCGCAGGCGTGACCTCTAGATATAGACGGTTTAGTACATACGAACGAAATATTGTGTACTTTTTCTTTCGTTTTATTTTGTATGTTTTATTTTATGAAGGCATACCCGTCGCTTACGTCTACGCCCGTACAGACGGTGAGGATCTTAACAGAGCCTATTTTTATTAAAATTTCGATCCTGAATTTGATGCCGATTCTATTACATCTATGAGGAGTTGTGTTGAAATAGTTTTGTATCGTTTTTTAACTTGACGTTCTTCGACAAAATAAGTCCTTTGGTATCGGTTTGAGTAGAGGTATGTCCACTTAAGATTAGACCCAATTTCAACAGCTTTTCAAGTTAAATTCGGATTTTAGAAGGTGGTGAAGGGGGGCAATTTTCGGGTTCGCTTCGCTTAATTTTTACATAAATTACAAAACTCATAGGTTAATTTATAAGCTTACTGTCGAATATGGAACTAGTTACCCTGTATATCATCAGGGTTTGGTATTAAAGCGTCGTGTTCGTATTCGGAAAGGTAAGACGTACTGAATAGCGGTAATCTGATCGGCGAGAATGCATCTCCGCCGGTGGCCGCCCGCGAATGCCCGGAAATGGCTGAAGTTGTTTCGCGAACGCGCGCCGTTTTTCACGACCGCGTCCGTCCTTCTACAATACCTTCTTATCTTAAACAACCGTTCGCAATGTATGACTGTTAATTTTCGAGCTGCGCCTTTCTTATTACGATCTGTTATCGTGATACGTCTTTATCATTAGTCTTTGTCGACATTAAAATTATTCTCGTTGTCGCGGGCCTCAAGGCTTACGCGAGTGCGTGGTTATGGACTGTTAATGACCGTGGATAGCGAACACTCTGGCAATCGAGAGCAACGTGCTCTTCGATGCGTGGAGCGACTGGTTTTAATTATTTTTAACACGCTTTTATTAGCTCGGGATGTATCTATGTATGTATGTATGTATGTATGTATGTATGTATGTATGTATGAATGTAACAAAATCTTTGAGCACGATTTTCAACGTGTTCTAAACACTTAATAAACTTGAAACTTTGCATACGTCTCAAGGACCGATGACAATACAATAATTTGATAAGTTTATCCTCTTATCCTGATCAGGATCGCCAGGATCGAATAATTTCGTCACGTATCGTCTGCGTGAAAACAAGTGGCTTATTACTGTTACTAAATTCTATTACTGTTTTGTAATAGAATTTAGTAACAGTAATAAGTATTATTAATTGAATTATTGTTGTTTTGTTAAAATTACTAATTTTACCAATCAACCGAACTAAAAGTGAAAAATAAACAAATTATTAAAGACTAAAAACGCTATTAGAACTGTAAATGAAGAAAAATAAGTTATTGTGGAAAAAGCGGGGCGCAATACTTTTCGCACATAGGAGTAAGCAACCTACGCCCACAATAACACTAGTATATTTCGTCATTGTTCATTATTTTTGAGTTGTTATTAAGGATTATTTTTACTTTTTAGTTTAATGTGCTTTAATAGCGTGTTTTTTAGTTTTTTTTAAACTATGTTTATTAAGTCAAAAATTTGATCTGATCGACCTGCTCGTGCTCATCATTCCGGCTTGAAGTCCTTAACAACTGTCAATATTTAGCTATCCATCTATCACGATTTAAATGCAAGAATTGGAAAATGGTTTTATGTTTTTCTATATTGTTATCCTGTTATATGATAATAGGCTTGTTTCCACTAAGAATAAATCGGATGGCTTTGAGTTTCAAATGATTAACCATGATAATTAGTAAATAAAAAAACAACTTTTCTACAAAAATAATAAAAGATTAATAATATTTTCGGAAAATAAAATCGACAAAATGAGACGTTTAATTACGTGACATTAAGCACCAATTAGAGAAGCGTGACGTGACACCTCGCGAAACGAGCGCGAAACGCTACGTTGTAGCTGTCATTTTCGTAAAAAGTGAACAGGTTATTTCGAGTTTGCACCAATTATTGTTAAATTAATACAGTTCGTTTTTAGTTTTATCTTGAAAGACAGGTATAATTTGCCATGGAATCAGGATTTAGCAGAGCAAACAGCAATAATTTGCCCAACGTTGACATCGTTATGCTTGGCAAATTTTTTGCTTTGTTCATCGGAATTTCGCAATGTTAAAACTTCTATGTAAGTATTATATGAAGAACAAAGTCTTATTTAATTAGCAGTAACTAGTCAGAGAGGTGCATTTACGTACTGTGGAATGAAAATACTGAACTGACTTTGAGGTTAGCGAATACAAAGTGTAAATAACTTTAACATAATTCATTTCTTTTACTACACATTTATAAATAGATATATCAAGTTGTATTTAATACTTACATCAAAATGATCTTCACAGAAAGAAATTGTGGAATTAGTTGATAAAGCAAGAGCATCTTGCATCCTTGCCATTTTTAACGACTTTCTTCGTATTTCTTCATTGTTTGGAACGTGTATGAATAATTTGTCTGGGGTTTTTATCGTTGTACTTTTACATTGGGGCACTATACAGTATTTATAATACGAGGAATTCATTATTTATTAAAAAATACAACTAACTGTCATAAACAAACACGGCTGTTTCGCGAGGTGTGACGTCATTCAAGACGCCATGACAGTCTTGGCCTTTTTCGCGATCAATTTCAAGTTCATTTCTAAGAACTCAAAATACTAATGTAAAAAACCTATTTTTCTTAAAATAATATATTTTTGGGGTGAAATAGATGCTAAGCTATAGTTTTAAACTAATTTCCAAATTTTGTCAACTAGCCTTATTTCCTACTATTGATATTACGGTTTTCATTCAAGGCTTGTTTTACTGATGGCTTTTGTTAATCCTAATTTCAAATTGCGTGGAAAATTTACCATTAATAAATTGTGTTATGAAATTTATTTTTACGATTTTAATTCAACAACGACCCTAGAAATTGTGTGCATGAGGAAATATACGGAAAGAGCTAAGTTGAGTTGTATGGTTTTGAATTGAATAGTGATGTATCTTCCGTGCAAATAGAGATTGATTTAGGACACTTGCTCGATCGGAACGTGACGTTATTATCCATTTATCCATTTGACTATGAAATACTTACAAAGTTTCTATAACTCAAGAAAAACATCTCGCTGACTTTAAATGACTACGTTCAGATTAATTTAGGAGGGCTCGTTAAGTACGAACGCCCTTAAGTCGTTCACACGCGGTAGTTAAATTTCGCAAGATATCGCCGGTTTAATTTGAAGGTACCTAAAATTTATCTATACGGATATTGTAGAAGTTCTTGAACCACGATATATGTATCGTTAAATACAATATATAATTTAGTATGAAATCATATTTTGTGTGTATTTTGTTCGTGTTGTATTCATGCCTAAAGCATTCATCAGATCATGACGAAATTTTATTGGTATGCTGTCTGCAGTTCGTTTGTGTCCTGACTTTGTCAAAATCGGGATCGTGAATTAGCGGAACCGGAAATGAACGTGGGTTGGGGTGCACAATAGAGATTTTGAGATACCGAATCGAACATCATCAGTTAAGGTGGTCATGATAATATATACTAAAGATCGACATCGGGTAAAAGCAATATCAAGGATAATGGAATCTGTTGATTTTCACAATAATAGTAATTACGATGAAATTTTCAATATGGTGACTATTCATTGGAGAAAAAAAGTTTTAAACTGTCAATATTGCTAGTTTCGAAATTACAAAACAGTTTCTTTTATTTTTGAAAGTTTGCCTTTAATGGTTTAAGGCCGAATTTGTTCCTCAATGTATTCCTGCTCTTTCCCCACATTCTAAATTAAACAGTTAATTTTGTTTTTCTTGAATTATCCAAGCTGAAGAATTATAAAGGAGGAATCATGTTACTTTGGGGATACTCGTACTTACATTTCTGTACAACTAAAAAAGTAACACCTTTGGAGAACTATCTGAATATCGACGTAGGAATAATCCTACATCGATATTCAGATAATACCAGAAAAAAGTCGTGTTCAGTATTCACGGCTCCGAATATTTTCTTATGATATTTACCAAGTAAAATGGTCTCACCGATGCCTCCCCTTGTCGCCGGGCCTAACTCGTGATCTTCTGCCGGGAGTTCGCCGAGCGCCCGCCGCCGGTGTAATGTGCCGTTTCTACGAGATATGTCTGTAAAGTCTCATTACGGAGACTGTGATGATACCTTACGGATATTTCGTAGAGACATAGAAATACATGTAAGAATTCAATATATCGTTTTATGTTTTCCTTTGAGCTCGCGGACTTATCCATTTGAATATGTTTCAGTCGTTTCAAATAATAGTAGAGGGGTAGGCGTGGGTGTTCATGTATAAATAAGTCTCACTCCAGTGGAAATGAGATTACTATTGTTTTGTTTTTCTAACGCTATCTCGTACAATATTGAGGTATAAGTAGAATCGAGTGTGACGTTGCCAAAGTGATTGTTTCCTATTGCCTAAATTAAAGCGCCTCTTTTGAACAAAAAAAATATAAATATACGAGATTCTGGTATTTCTAAATTATATCAGCCACTTATTTGCCGTCCTAAAAGTTAAAACGAAGTTAGTCACAGCAACCATTTTTAATACAATACATGTTTAATGTAATTAAGCACAAATTTTAAGTTTTACTTAGTTTTAGTGCAATCGGATATTTTTAAGCTACTTGTTTAAATTGATATTAGCAACCGACAGCGCCTCAGTGTGTCGTTAGCGTGGTTGCAATATTGAAAGACGCCGTGTAAAAATTGTTTGCCCACTTAGGCACCAATATCACAAAGAAGATATTCTGCTATTGCTGCTATCTCTATTTTATACTGTGTATTTTTTAATTTTATGTTGCGTTGATGTACATATTCTAGTACATTGAATAATCGCACATGAAATACAAGACGATAAAAAGTCTACATGTGACGTTGTGAGTATTGACTGTTACACAAAAAAATAGTTGAGAAAAGTTAGCGCCGTGGCAGAGCGCGACAAAACACATTTCATCCATTCTATTGTCGACGTGGGGCATATCTTTCTTTAATAGATATACCGAGATTGATATTGGCTGTATAAAGTATTTTGTACATTGAAGGTTAAATGTATTTTTTTAACATATAAATATAAATCATTCAATTTTTTGTTTTATTATTATATCATTTTTGCATCTGGAATCTCAAAGCTATTTTATATAATATTCATGCCGTCTATATATTTGTAACCGTAATTACACATAAACTCTATAATACTTAGACGTACGTTCTTGTTAACTTTAAACGAGGATTGTAAGGGTTCAAAGTTGTAAAGTAAACAGTCCCAGAGAATCCTTTACACGGAAAACGACGTAGTACGTTTTTGTTTAAATTCCTCGGTAATATTAATTTTTATAATTTAGACTGATGCAAATCGTAAATGATATCCCAAAACCGAAAACCCATGCAAAACCTAAAAAAAAAATCATACAGACAACTCCCGAAATTATCAAAATGAGGCCAGCGTATGTGGATTTTCTTTTCTGACTTCAGATCGACATACTTTATGAGATTCCACACGAAACTATGTCGATTTATCGTATTTATCGTGTACGGTAAAACCGAGTTAAGGATGAATGAAAGCCACCACTTTCCTGTTTGTGCTTCAACACAAAATTCCAAAGCAATCTATATAGAATCGCTCGTACGGACATTTGTTATCTCACGTTAGCAATTTGTAAATGCACACTCATTTCGTGTACGCACCGCGTATTGTAATTCCTGCCTTTTTCAACCATGACATGTATCTGCATTCGCATCGATCTAAGAACGTAAACTCATTTCCGAGAGTATTCTCTTTGGATGCGAAACGTTCCGTGTCCAAAATAAGGCGTCGCGTCCTCGGCGCTGGCGCGGGGCCAAAGCACCTCGCCGTTCGCTCGGCCGTTCCGGAAACGCTTCGTTTAGGAGGCTTTTGCGGCGAAATATATATATATATATAGAACAAAATATAGAAACGTCGTCGGTGAGAGAGTTCGTTTCGCGAGAAAGGGACGAAGTATCACGTCGCATACAGACCCGCATGTGGTGGTGATATATAGACGGTTCGATTTCGTTATGTTTGTCTCTCTGCGAAAATGTTCAAGTTTGATGCCCGTTCGAAATCGGTGTGCCTTTTGTGCCGTTGTGCAGAGTAACGACGCGATAAACGCGCCACTCGCACACGAGAAACGTGTAGAAAAGTCACCTTTGACCGTAGATATTTTTAATTATAATAGGTAATCTTATCCATATATCCATGTACGACTCGGCTATCCGGCGTCTTACATAGTTATCAATACTATTAAAAAAAAGGGTCTTACTTCTTGATTATTGAATGAGTAAATATGTTTAATCTATGGCAATATTAAAATACTGATGAGTGCAATCTCACGCAAAAAAAAAGAGGGTAATGCTCTCGCGAAGGTGATGTTTCGTTGCGTCTTCGGCATTTAACTCAGATAATAGTCCGATGCAACGTGTAGTCCGGCTTTAGGAGGATTCGCCCTACTGGTTTTTCATCAAAAATAACTCGGTTTCTCGTTAATGGTGAAAAGAGATTATTTGCTTGCAAAATTTTCTGCACTGCTTAAGGACTTTATTTTAAATAAATCCGTAATGAGCTTGCTCAAATTAATTACTACAAACAACTTCATATCGTCTAAGGGCTATCTTGTTAACGCCATAGAGAAAAAGATAATAAAAAAAATGTATTGTAACCTTTTTGGTAGTTAAATTTACTTTCCGCCAGTTATAGATTTCCTACCTCACGCATTAATTTTTTACAGGTTAAAAGCATCTTGGCATTTTCGAAGCTTCCCATTTTTAAGCTTTCAAACGTCATCAACGTTAAGTACTGTCGATGCTATCACATTATCTCCGCAGCTTTTACGCGAGCTTTCTGCATAATGGAGTAGCCGCCGGGACCGGGGAACAATGTCATAAACATTAAGTTTAACGTATCACCTCCGCATAGGACGCGGCGCAGTCTTATAGCCATCGCGCAACTATTGCGACTACAACAAGATGTACGAGGAACAACAACCCTTTCACACTTTGTAATGAATAAAGACAGGTCGTCTTACTCGCAGCTTTAAAATATTTGATGATAGGTTTTTGGGCTATCATAGATTTTGCAGGTACGACTAGACTTAAGTCTTGTTTTTCTAGACATCGGGGCGGTGCATATGCGTATGATTAACAAGTTGTCATTTATTTTATTGTCCCGTATTTTACCTACTCATGTTGTCAATGTCAACATGAATAGGTAAAATACGGGTGTATCCACGGAAAGAAATGATACAAAAAAAAAACTTAATGATTGATAAAATGTATGAAGTAACATTATAATGCTTTTTATATTTTGTTTTTAGGGTTCCGTAGCTCAAAATGAAAAAAATACGGAAGTCTTATAGGATCAACGAAAAAACGCGTTCAGGCTAGGAAAAAGCTATGTGCGTTCCACGGAATTCTGCGTTATTTATAGTGCGAAAAGTCATTATCAAACTCAAAGAGACAAATATAAAATGAACAGAACTGACTATATTAAATTCCGAACTTAGAGCCAAAAACAGGAAAGGAAAATAATATATATTAAGAACCGAGGCCATAAAAACAATAGTCTTGGTTCTAAAATCTTTCCTTTTTCATTTTTGCGCCGTGAAATAAATTACACACTTGTTATCTTTTTTTTTTTATCTTAAAGTAAAAGTATCGTATGTTAGACACTATTGTATAATCCTTTGACAAAAGCAAGCACAGTTTAATGAAACTGTTACCATATTGTCTCGCAAGTAAGTCGTATTAATTATTCCAACAAAACCCAGCTCGGTTTGCTGACTCAATATCGCCCATGCATAAAAGATGTCTATGAGTTATGGCGCCGCTCGCATGTGAACGCACTTATCGCGGATCTCTAAACAGACGGAAAGTTTGTGAAAGTCGAATACACACTGCATTAGCATACGCCTAACTTTTTTCACTATCATTTCGTGTGCAGTCGCCGCAATGACACGTCGCATCGGCCGGTAATTACTGATCATTAAATGCTGTATAAACATTTATATTGTATTGCATTGAATGATCTATCTCTCAAATGCTGTATAATATTTATTTATGTGATTCTTTTAATCGATTCTTGCGTATAAATGCAGTTTGATGTATCGTGAGTTTTCATAAAGTCATATACAGATTTACTTATAAATTTAAATAATAAAAATAAACAGAATACCACGTTTTGTAACCACATTAAATATTACCAAAAAAACCTAATCTCTTACAGATTTCTAGTCACATACAGATTGCTCTGAAAATTTTTGATTGTGAATTTTCAATGGCTATGAACTGGTTGGCGTTCAGACGGCGTGGGGCTTGCTGATAGTTTTTTGAACTTGTAGGTTTTGGTTGTAATGTAGCCTTGGGTTCATGAATGCTTGAGGCTCGTTTTAAAGCAGAAAACGACTTGATTGTATAATACAAATTAGAGTGTAAAAAGTCTTTTCTTTTATTTTCTTTTAAACTTTCGGCTAAATTTTTATCTAAAGATGGATTGATAAGTTTTCTACGAATTTCAGTGTATTGAAAATGTAAGTTGGCCAATATCAGATATGCACCACTTAATTGTTTGATAATGGTCATTTTATCGAAATCCTTCTTTGAAAGTGAGTTCATAATTATTTATATGTTAGCTATTGCCAGTCCCAAGTTTTTTTGCCTGTCTTGCAATAGCTTATCTCTGGTTTTACACGGACTGTTCAGAACACTACTAAGTTCTGCATTTAATTTGGGTGCATCCAAAAGCTTACAGTTGCTTGGGATTAAAAAGGATTCTGTAAGATTCTCTTTGTTCTGTTTACTTAAACCATCGAGTAAAATATGCTTTATTGAATTACATATTTCCTCGTCAATTTTTTCGCGGTATTTGGGTTCGCCATCACTACACTCCTAATGCTGACAAAAAGTCCAGATGGTCTTCAATAATTTCATTGTTTGACATGTCTTCTGAATCTGAGACTTGTAATATCGCCTCAGGGTCAAATTCTTGTTTTCGAACAGACATGTTTTCATTTTCACGTGTTATAATATCTATTTTCTGTGCTTTATCTGTAAAAAACATGTATACAATATTAGCTTGTTAGTTTCTAACAGAAACCTAACCAAGGACTAGACCGATTTCTATCCCCGGATATAGAGCATTATTGTCACACAATAACACTTACAAGATTATTAATTTAATCTGGCCTTAGCATACAGAAAGTCCTTTCAACGGAAAGACAAAGATGCGTGTTTATAAATTAGTGAACACGTTTTACCTCATATTATTTATAAGTGAGCCATTTTCCCACGGAAATTGAGAAAGTGAAAGGTTAAAATAAACCAGGAAAGGGGTTGATAATACTTTTAAATAATTATCAAACTACCTGTTGTATTCTTATGGCGTTATTCTTTCTCTCGATATTTAGTAATTCTTCGTTCTAATTTTGCTATCTTCCTTCTAGTTTTGCTGTTCGAATCATCACTGTTGTTTCTTTTATTCATTTTAACACAAGGTGTACACTATTTTCACAAGGTTTTTTATATTTTTTTGGTTAAACTTTTTTCATGTCGATAGCAGAGAGCGCGAAAAAAGAAAACAGATAAGCACAGTGTTGTCAGATGCAAGTTTTTAGTTTTTATTATAGTGTCTCTTAACTTTGCGGTTCAAGAGCAAGAAGTGATGATACCACACAGTTATCTCGGACTAAGTACGAATATACTTAACAAAAAATGTGGGGCGCACGCAATAGATGATTTATATATGGAATATATTCGAACTTAAGTACCTAAAAATTGTATTGTAATTAATTTCTTTGCTTTTTGTCACTTTTTCTTATATATTTAATTGTTAAATATAAGACTTGTTGGTAAATTTGTACCGTAATAATTAACATTGTATTCATTACACTGTCATGCATAGATATGTTTCAAGCTTTTATTCATAGAGAAACTAGATTAAAGCCTATTACAAAATTTTTACTGAACACACATACATAACAAATCGAATACATAAGCGATGTAATCAATTCTTTCTCATATTTATTATCTACTTTTACTATATTTAATATTACTACTACTTCTTCTATTCTTCTACTATTTAACAACAGTCTATACAAAACCTAATTTCAATAATAAGATAATGTTCTTTCATTCGTATCACTTCGTTATTTTTAATTTTGCTCTTGTACAGTTTCAAAAATAAGTTAGAAGTGGATATGCTTTCATACATATCTCCAAGTGCATGGCGGTTAATTTTTCTATCTTAATGTCAAATCGCAGTTTAGTTCCCTGTTCGGCAGCATCGTACAGTGGAGTCGTCGGTTTCCATTTTCACTTGTTCGCGAGACGGAACTCGGAAGGCAGTAACAGACTTATGATCAAGCGCTGTATCGATTGTGCATTAGGTAGAAAACCACGGTCACAGACGGTGAGTCGCGCTTCGCTCTACTTGCTGCCGCCGGCGACGTGAAGGTTCACGTCTGACGGTAGACACGTGCGTGAATGTAGGGATGTGCGTCCTTAAAAATTTGAAGATCGGTGTTCCGATACTTACGAATACATGGCGAGAGTAGCTTTATCGTGATTGATTTTAGTCGAATTGTTTCAAATGTTTAAAATAACATAGAAAACTTGCATCAACTTTTATAAGCAAGCGAATTTAGTGAGCGAGACGTAAAATCCAATAATATTTTTTTAGATCAATACCATAGTTTAGAAAATCTCTATGCTGTTACAACACAATCACGTTAAAGTTTTCTAGTGCCCTCTCTGTTTTTATCGCCAATTCCAGTTATTGTTATTTTGCTCGTTTTTGTGGTTATCTAAAAATAATGTCTGCTCTATTTTCTAAATAAAAAAAGCAATGATAATAACAATGATAATAAAAAATGTCAACTATTGTGTTGTATGTCTTTTACATAAAGTAAATAAAAATACAAAGTATATGTAGACGGTTACTAAGTTGAGGCAAATTATAACCAATCCTTTTATTGAATAAAACATCTTGCGAAGTAAATGCAAAATTAAAGTAGCTGACTGTGAATTTTAATCTTTGTTATAACAAGTTTTACTGATTCTGACGGTGACATTTACAATTTCCTTTATATCTTCTATGTCTATTTATCTATATATATATATATATATATATATATATATATATATATAAGTTGTCTATAAGGAATAAGGAAGGTATTTGCAAAATTTCTTTCGTATTCCTTGTTGCAAAATCAGAGGGTGAAAATAAATCTAAAAATCGTTATGGGTGTCGTTAATGAGCTTTTTGGAACATTGGTTACAAAATGGCAATTATTTTGGGATATGATTTAAATTTATTTTGAAGTAGGATTTATATGCACAATAGGAGCCAAAACATTAGTCTGTTTCCTTGCCTATATGTTGTCTGTTCCCGTATCACGAAAAAAGTGCTACACATAAGTAAATGTGATTTTTACAGTTATCTTGCTGGAGGTCTGACCTATAAAATCGGACATGTTTCGTTCTATGTTCACGCCGGCGCATTCGTGGGGGCTAAGTTATTATCCTATAAAATTGATATATTCGATTACTATGAATTCAAATTTTATCGAATAAACTAGTAACGTATACAATTGCGCAACTCTTGCATTTTTCTGACGTCATTTCAAAATTGCTACTTGTCATCATCGTCTATCTAAATTATTAATGTGCATTACTGTAACATCCATTTTTTTTTAATCAACATTATTTGTTAAGTGACCTACCTATTTTAGAATATTTTTTTTTTAGGAAGCAAACGTATTAAGTAATCGTTCCGTCGTGATGAATTTAATATTCCACGGTATCCGGCACGACAGTTTGCGTTTGATTTATGGGCTCCTCGTGATTTGGCATTTCTTGTTTCCGCTTCTGCCAGGCGACAGTTTTATATTAAAACGATGTCGGCGACGAGCGGCACGACCGTCGCCGCTAGGTGTACCACCACCGTCTTGGGAACGGAGTTTAGTGAAACTATATCGATGTTATAATTATTTGGATTTTTGTTTTATTCTACTTTTATATCAATTATGGGTTATTTCAATCATTCGTCATTATCACAAGCCATCACTGTAAATCACCGTGTGACAGTAGAACGAGTCATTGTAAAGGTTGTATATATGTATAGTATTTTTGCTGAAATATTTCAATTAAATACATCGCTTCTCTTGTCGATGAAACGATGAATAGAGCTCGATAAATATCTTGTCGATGCGTGCTGAAGGCGTAATTGGTTAATTTAAATATTTACAGTATTTTTTTTAGAAGGTTGACTTAAATAGATACATATAGGAAGCCAAAAGATAGTTATTTATTTGTATAAAACATTTTTTTATCATATCGGAATCAAATACATGAAGAAAATACATACGTTTATCAAAATACATACATCTGAAATTGCTAAAGGAAAACAAACCGGCCGAGAACGTGTCAGGCTCGCATAATTACAGTTCTGTATAAATACTTATTTCTATACTACAGAGATCAAAAAGCCATCGTAAGTAAAAACGCGTTTTTTAGTTTATTTTTTTTTTAATAACTCTTGGACTGTCAGGATCTGCACTTTTCCGATGATCTGTGGCTCTTAGATATTAAACTTGCTATTCGTGATTAAATTGAATTGTTACCCACAAGCTCGAATAGTATTCTCAGTTTTATTTATGCAGTCCTCCTAGAAATATCAACTATCACTTGCTAATTTTCATATGAAATATGTTCTGACTGACTTTTATTATTCCGTACACCTGTATAACTGTGTTATTTTCATTATAATCTATCCTTATTCAAGAAAAACTTCATTATTTTGTATCGTTACAGTAAATCTAAATTTCCATAGCTATTGAAGTCGATTAAATATAACTTCATAAAACTAGAAAATCAGGGAGGAATAGTGATTTCTATTCAATTTTAAGCTGTAAAATTAAAACCACCGAATCAAAAATTATAAAGGAAAAAACTTTCAAATAATGAGACGTAAACTTTTTTTTACTGGAACTAAACTCGCCTTAAGCATTTTTTTCAGCATTGATGGCGATGTAGGTGTGCGTTATGAAAAACTAAAATTTCATAGTCATATATTACATGATTTTCAAGGAATATATATTTTGACAGACGAATAAACTAATGTCCACGAGAGAATTATCTTACAATGTTTCCGTTTCCTTTTTAAGGTATGGAACTCAAAATTGGGCTTCTCTTCATTATATGTTTCAATTTTATTAAGATCAAAGTCCGTTTCAGGAATTTCATGAACCCCTAGTCCTGACTTAATAGAGAAATTTGTCGCTGTAAGTAGCCACAGTAACCTAAGGTTGTTATCCTCTAACGCCTACTTCATAATCAAGTTCATCTTTATGAAGTAAACGAAATGCAAGTGGCCGTAGCTCCAGTTTGAAACACAAAAGATTAAATTAAGCGCCTCTTCCACGACCCCATTATAAATTCATTTCCAACAAAAAGTCACTTTACAGGTTAACTCTGAAGATGATATTCGTTTTAAAAGCGATATTTATGTAGTTAAAAGTCAGTTTAAAAGGGAGTCTTAGCTTTTGTCTGAAAAATATAATAAAACCGGTCAACAGATATTAATGTATATATATATATATATATATAGTTACATTACAGATTATTTTGATTGTTTCTGAAATAAACAGAGAAGTGTGTAAATTCAATGCACATTATGGTTTTATCTTGAAGATCCTTTGAAAAATGTTAATGAGATAATTGATATTAAATAAAGAAATTATAGCATTTAATATTTCAAGTTTTTTATTAGGGCTGGTAACTGCGAGTAATATAGAGTTTGAATTAATATGTGTATTAAACAAGAGAATTATTAAAATTTAGAATTAAAGCTATTCAAACGTAAGAAAAAAGAAAAAAAGTTTTATAATGTAAATAGTGTCTACACATTCCTTCAAAAATAGAGGTGAATTTTTCGATTCCAAATTTTCAATTTTTTTACATATAAAATTTATGAAATTCGAGCGTTTCAAATAAAAAATTTCTACTTTCTGACCACGCTTGTCCCTCTTTATCGGTCCCTGTTCGCGGATGTTGTAACTTTGTTTTGAGCTTCGAGCAGATCGAGAAAAGCTGAGAAGTAGAGAAAGATTGGATAGTAGGTGGAGCTCTATCTTAAGAATAATCCTCGTGAGTAAACAAAGTTTTCAGAACCTACATATCGCTCTCACAGACGAACTCCAAAACAAAATGATTTTGACATATTCTGTGTCGTCAAATTCTCTTGACGACTTGATAATGCAACTCAGTTTTGATGTAAACAAACCAACTTCATCGTTTTACTGTTTATCGCTTTTTGTTGACACTATCTAGTTTTTTTTCATATTTCGTCAGGTAACAATATTTCCAATCAATTATTCATATTAGTCTTATAAAAAGTATAATAACCAAAGAGCCAAATATTTATAATGTCAAAACTCGTGTGCGGTCTCACAGTATCGATATCGTTGTGCATTAATAAAGTAGCGGTGCGGCTGATGTCGCGTGTTTAATTCCATTAAAATCTTTTAAGTTACATATCGGTCGTTGTATGTAGCTGTAGTTGTGCTTTGGTACAAAATTTTATTAAATTTTCTGTAATATAAATTGTAATATCTTTTTTTTATTTATTTATCGTAATAACGTTATTATATTTATAATAGCTTTGATATATTGTTAATGTGACGAAGCCAATCACATAATTTGTGTGATGTTTTGTACAGCGCAAATAAAATACATATCGTTCACAAGCTTTTTAATAGATATAAAAGGAAACTTTAACAATCGCATTATAAGCGTTGATGCGGCGTGTTGTCGTGTGGTCCTGACGGCGCTGTGTTGTTCCAGAGGTGGTGGTGACGTACCGCCGCGGGCTGCCGGTGCTGACGGTGCCGCTGCCGTCGCGGCGCGAGCGCTGTCGCTTCACGCTGCGGCCGGTTTCGCAGACGGTCGGCGATCTGCTAGAGCAGGTGACGTCACATGTAGCTTCTGTAATGGATGTTTCTAATACGTGACGTAAAATGTTTCAAGAAATGACGTTAAAAAGTATCGTACTAAGGTAATTTAAAATAAGAAGAAACGGAAAATTGCAAAATCTAAAATATCACCGTAACAATCTCATGATATGAATGAATATATATATATATATATATATATATATATATATATATATATATATATGTATATGACATGAGTTAGTTATTTTCGTGTTTTCAAATGATTTCTAACGCATTAAAAATCGTTTTAGTACATATTGGTTTAAGCGTGTTTTTTATGTGAAACATCTACACGCGCGTTGGATTTAGGTAAAACCAAGACGTCTCAAAATTCAGGAGACGCTTGGTTTTGGCCTACGCCCTGTGCACCTAGTGCTGTGTGCAGGTAGAGGGGATAACGCGTTAGCATGAGACAATAGCAAACATTTCATGCATCGAAAACGCTTAATTTTGACGTACGCCGTGTGCGACTGATCGTGTATTACATCCTGTGATGAAGCTTTTCATAACAATAAACAGTGATTACTATTTTTGATATTTCGTCATTGTTTACAAAGTTTCCAAAATTAGTGATAGTGAATATTACATCCAAGATATACGTTTCATATTTATGCTGTTATCGACCAATTGTAACTTTCATAGAATCAAAGGATAATCTACAAGAAACAAACTCCAGCGCTACCGTAACAGAGTTAACTGATGAAATGTAATATTAAATTTGGTTAATGAAAAATATGAGCTTCTTCTTTTCATTCGCAGTACCTGCCATCCTCATCTTCTTTTCATTCGCAGTACCTGCCATCCTCATCTTCTTTTCATTCGCAGTACCTGCCATCCTCATCTTCTTTTCATTCGCAGTACCTGCCATCCTCATCTTCTTTTCATTCGCAGTACCTGCCATCCTCATCTTCTTTTCATTCGCAGTACCTGCCATCCTCATCTTCTTTTCATTCGCAGTACCTGCCATCCTCATCTTCTTTTCATTCGCAGTACCTGCCATCCTCATCTTCTTTTCATTCGCAGTACCTGCCATCCTCATCTTCTTCCAGTTATAATAATACAGAATAAAAAATTTTGATCTCTCACATCTACCGGGTGTCCCCTGACGCACTCATATTTTTTTATTTATGTACATGCCTTAAAAATGCATTGGTCAATATATAATGACGATTATACGAGAAAAATTTGGTGGTTTCAAAATGAAGATTTTTATGCTATTAAATATGACAGTCATAGAAATTTGCATTCTTCACACCAAGGTGAATAATTAACGAGTCGACATATTGACGATTCATTGCATTTCAGGTGAAAGCCGAGGACCGCGGGGTGGAGCGCGCGGCGGCACTGGCCGCGGACGAGCGCGTGCGCATCGCCGCCTCCGACTCGGTGGAGTCGCTGCTCGAAACGGACTTCCGGCTCATCATCAACGACACCGAGTACTACGTGAAGTCACCGCCACAGGTACCTACACTTGATGCCTACGAAGTCCATTCAAACTGTTTTCAGCGCTTAACGCAAGGCCGGTTATGCAAATGTTAGCGTGCGCACACATAAGATAGCTTTTTGGCGATCGCGAAATATAATTTGCCGATCGTGAAAAATTATTTTTTTTTAAACCGTTTTATTTTTCGATTATCAAAACGACACATGAAATTCATTGGGATATTTTAACGAATGTCGATATTAATTTTCCTCTCTGTCGATTGTCAGAAAGCGTGCTCTAACTAGCGCTCGAATTGACGTAGGTTCGGTGACGACTGGATAAATATTGCTGAGATATGTCATATCTAAAGAGTTATTTATTGCTAGGTTGGCATTTATTTGTAAAAAACTTTAGAATGTATTATGAAAAGTCAAGGTATCCCTGAAAAATAAATATTCATCAATGTTATACTTATTTTTTAGAAAATAGCGAGTTTAGAATAAATTTAGAATTTAAGCGGACTCACATAAACATCCATTAAATTTGTTTTCGTTTTCTAATCCAGCAAACAACTGTACAAACTTCTGCTGTTTCATAATCCAATTAATTAAGGCGTCTGTCTCCGATTACCTGCGTTTTGTTCGCTGACAGCTCTTGTATTAAGAGACCAAAGGACGACAAACATCATCGCAAGAGAACGTGAATTAGTTAGATTTCACGAACTATACTTGTACGGAAATAAATGTTCATCGTACCGTAATATCTCAAATATTTGTCCACACAAATTGCCTTGAGTCTTGTAATTATCTTTTTGTTTGTTTTCATCGACTGCAGCATTTATTTGAGACACTTGTATTCCCGTTAATGTCGTAAATCGTTAGTGATTTTGTCTGTCTGTTCGTCATATACGATAGTCGTCAAGTGTTAAACTTATTGTACTGGTTAAGGGGAAAAGTACTAGAGGCATAGTTTGACATTCAAGAATGAATACCTATGACATACTTTTTCTTTCTTAAAAAATACCCGAGAAGAATATGTAACCGTCTGTATATATTACAAGATCTTAGGTGGCGATGTGAAGTTAGATTATAAGAAAATATTTTAGGATTGCGTTGTACCACCTTACAAGGAGAGTAATCGACATCGGTAGATATATGGCCTGCGTCAAGACAGTTGAGGCTTGCTTAATAATTTATTAAAACTTTTAACCGGGAGAGTAAGTAATACTTTCTCCTCTGAAATTAGGGTTCGAAATTGAACTTTCAATCTCGGCGTGATAAAAGATTAATTTAATTTTATAGTAAGTGTTGTGTATAAAATTAAATTAATCTTTGATATAAATCGTAAATATAAATATAAAATTAAATTTATTCTTTTTAAACGAATTACATAGATGACCAAGTGTCGCCCTTAGTTAAATATTCACTGTCACAATAAGTTTATTCTTCGGCTGACCTTTAATAGAATTTTTAAATTGTGTAAAAACCGTATTAAAGTTTGTCCCGGCCCTAGCTCTCGATTATGTTCTCCGTCTCGGTTTCAAATGCGATCCCTTTACTAGTCGTCTCGGTTCCGATTTCTATAGAAACTTCCGAATAAAAATAAAAACTTCCGAAGCCTATAGAAACGTTGGTACCAAAATTAAATATAAGCTAATATTAAAAAATGACACTCGGGCGCGGTGTAGCTTTCTTTTAGTGAAAGAATTTTCAGAACCGATGTAGCGGTGCGATTCTACAGTAAAAATACGCGAAGTCGGGGATAAATATTAAAATAGATTGCATGAAAACGTTCTTCATGAAAAAACACTTGGATGTGTAAAGTTTGGTGATGATCGATCAAACTATGTTAGAATTTAGTGATGTTTATATATTATAAACAGATGATCACAGTAATGTGTAATTCGGAATATTGATTGTTCGCTTATTAAAAATTCTAAAATATTAACAATTGGAAATAAATACTAAAATGTTAGACCGCCGTTGGACTTAACACTTTTATCTTTATACTTTAGTTCGTATATCAGCGTTGACGTAATAGTTATCTCGTTCTGTGTCTACTTTTTAGGGTTCTCAGCTAAAATGACAAAAACGGAACCCTTATAGTTTCATCACGTCCGTCCGTCTGTTTGTAAGTCACAGGCTTTTTATTTAAAAACTACAAAACCTATATTAATGAAATTTATGTGAAATCTTGTGTGAGTCGCTACTTACTTTGGTGGTTCAATAATAAAAATAAATATTTCTAGGCGGGGCTCTCCATACATGTAACAGAAGGTGAAATTTTTTTTTTTTCAGCAAACATCAACGTGCGTTACATATTACGACAGGTACTTTAAAAACACTTTCAGGTTTTTAATCAATTTTTCTGATTACGTGAATAATTTCGGAAATAATCGCTCCGAAAGTTATAAAAATTGTGTCCTCCCCCTCTCTTTTTTTGTAAACCATATGTCCAAAAAATATGAAGAAAATAAAGATAACGCTTAATATAATAGTTTCATCAAAAAATATTTTGAACATGGTCAGATATACTGTTTTTGAGTTATTTTAGAAAAATTGCTGTCACAAAAGGACGTAAGTGCTAAGAAGGTACGCTCTTTTGCTGATGAACTTTAGTTTACACTATTTTAATAATAATAGTCGACATGCCTACTTGTTTTTCTAGTTATAGGCGATTAAAGTGCTTATAACTATTCTGTGCGGGTATGGAAAAAGTGTAACGACGTACTTTTTCATCTGTAGTGCCATAAATTTAGCGCGCGGTGACAAATGACAAATCTATGTGTAGTGCATTTCTTTGTAATAATGACATCGGAACCCTATAATGAGCGTGGTCCGACGTGCTCTTGGCCAGTTTTATCGTCTTTCCTTTTAGTACACGATCGAGCCACTTCTGTTATCGGAATTATTCATCTATTAATATGGCGCAAAGAGTTCAATACTACTCACTGAATTATTCAAACCACAAAAGGGTCGCGTACGTCGCTCGGAATAGGCGTGGCCGGGCGCGGGACTAATCTACTTTCAGGCTTCACTAAGAGGTTGGCGAAAGAGGGTTTCGGGGATATTCTTGAGGCTTTTCTTCTGAAAACAAAGAAACAATGTAGTTAGGTCTACGAAATGTATATAGTGTTTATATTGTCAATATATAATTATGATTTGTTTATAACTTTTTTCAGTTCGTTTTCAATAAGAATTTGTGCGTATCGAAGAGCTTTAAAATATTTTTAGGGTTGAAAACATCCAAATGATAAAACTCTTATGTGATTATTCGTACTTATGTTTGTCTGTCCGTCTGTCACAGCCAATATGTTTCTGAATGTGCTGATTAAATTGATATTTGGTATACATATAAGGTCGGGAAAAAGGTTTTTTCGTATTTTATAAGTAAAAAGTTGCAGTAAAATCTCTGTGTGTGTTCTGTTTGTATCTGGTTAATTTTAATACCATTAAAAAGATGATATTTTAAAAAAGAAAAACAAAAGGTGAACGCGGTATCCCGCCATTTTCCTCTTGTTTTTCTGTCCCCTAAAATGAATGAATCTAACGTAGAAATTCGATACATTTTGAAGTTTTATTGTAAAAAAAGAAAAATACGACACAAGTCTCGAAAAACTTTTTGAGGCTTATGGACCTAATGCAGTGCCGGTAAAAGTAGCACAAAACTGGTTCAAGGGTTTCCAATCCGGCAATTTTGATGTCAAACATGAACCTCGTTCTCATCGACTTGTTACAGATAAAGTCGTTGCCATTTTGGAAAAAGTAGAGCACAATCGGCGTATTAATCCTTACGACATAGTCCGAGCTGGGGATTGAACGCAAAACAGACTTGAGCCGTTAAAAAGAAGCTGAATATATAAATAAGCTCGATACTCGGGTCCCACACGAGCTCACTGAAAGAAAGCTAATGAATCGTGTACTCGTTTGTGATTCCCTATTAAAACGTGAAGAAACCGGACCAATTATGAAAAAAGTGATCACTGATGATGAAAAATAGATTGCCTACGACGAGTACGTGCCAAAAAGATCATGATCAAAAGGCTCGCAAACTTCACAGACAATAGCGCGACCCGGAACAAAAATAGGTAGGAAGTAAATCCAGTTCAATGTTCGAAATCAGGTACCTTAATCTCTTTGTACGACAATGATCACTTTTATGAGCTCTCCATCCAAAGAGACTGTATCAAATTTATCTAAACATTTGATCGTGAGTTTTATTATTACATTAAGTTTTATTATTTATCTTTTCTCGGCACTTGCAGTCGGGTGGCGCCCATTAATTACATTGTAATTATGTGCAAAATGTTTATCATACGTTTCGATTGATAAAACAGTTAGATATTTTTGACCTAAGTTGAAACCCTATTATAAGTCAGAGGTCACATATAAAACAACCATAAGACCTGAACCTCATCTTTATTTGAATATAAATTAAATATTCTGTACTGTATCTTTATATCTTTTATTTACTTATATAGAAAAACTCGCTAATGAAAAATGCAGTGATAATTAAATGTAATAAATAAAATAATTACATGTAAATTAAGTTTGAAAAATTATCTTAAATTTGTATTTAAAATACGAAAAAGCAAAACTGCTGAAATATATTTCGAGCATCGAGTAAATCTTTTATTTCTGATGTTTTCTTCTCGTTATCATTATCATTTTATATGAAAATAAAAGATATTATATTTTTAACTCTAAAAAGAGAATTCGACATTTTCGTATTTTGAAATGTTTCTATAGGTAGATGTATAGGTGTAATTTCCCGTAAAAGTGTTTTCACCAAAATTGTTGCTTGTCGAGCCGTTCCTCGGGGAGCGCAAGTTGATTTGTTCGCACCGCACCGCGCGTCGTCGCTTACCCACCCGCTCGTGCAAAACGCCATGAATAGTATTAGTTAGTAATAATATAATCGTTATTACCAAAATACAAGATAAAGAATAATCGCCATTTTTATTCCGAAATAATGGGTAATGCTTGGGCATTTCTTTTATTATTATTTTTTTTTTTAATTTTATCGTCTACTTCTGCTTTCTAGTTCCACTTCAAATTTTTTGTACAATCGGGATCACTATCGCCGTATCGGCTCTGGTTTCGGTTTCTGTATAGTTTTAGATTTTGAATCCGGTTCTACTTTAGTCTCCATTTCCACATCCCGACTATAGATCTTTCTTCATTCTGATCCTAATTTCCCGCTAGCCACTCTCGTTTCCGATTCCAGCTGCATTCTCGGTCCGATTTTTGTTCCCGTTCTTGCGCCGACTTCGGTATCGGTCCCAGTCCATTCACCGATAGCTATATCAAAATAACAACATCAAAATCTATTTGCCCCTCTAGTTAACGGCCGCAACTGCACCGCCATGGACATAGAATGATTTTTTCTTTTGTATCGATCGATGTTAATTTCAGTCCCGGTCTCGTTTGTCATTCCGTTCCCAGTCACCCTCTTGATACCCCAACAGACAACCCCATACACACGTTTTCGACCCAAGTCTCGTTCCCAATTACGGTTCCGATTTGCTACCTATTCTGATCCCGTCCCCGTTGTTGATTCTTCTCTCAGTTCCGCTTTCAATTCAGTTCCGCTTATGATTCCGGTTCCGCTCCTTGATTTCGCCTGAACTTAATCCGTATTCCGATTTTGCTCCCGATCTCGATCGCAGTTCCACTTATGGTTTAATTCCAATATAAGTTATTTTAAGGGTTTAATTAGACCTAAAAATATCGCTATAATAAATGCCCCTAAATGTAGCCCAATAAGCTCTTCCACCTTTCAGTGAAAATCGCATCCTGATCTTTTCAGCCGTTCCAAAGATTCCTCGGACCTACAAACACACAGACAGACAGACAAATACAAAGAGTTATTTTCCAGCCGTTCTTGAATTTTGCGCTTAGCAAACATTTGTGATTTCTTGTGAATGTCCCATGTATATACTTTTCTCTTTTCTTTAATGCGAAAATTTTATGATTTTTAATGTTCATTGTGAAATTATTTTCCTGCAATATCTCGGAAACTTTTTGAAATGTTTAGAAATCGTTAGTATGGTTTTAAACATTTAAATCAAAGCTCATTTTTTATAACTTGGCCTGGCTTGCCGCACTTCTGCCTAAAATTGATCATCCTATCAGTTGCAGGATGATTTTCAAATATATAAAACAATTTTTTATCAGTTTATTTTCAATAGTTCTTCTAAACATTAACAAGTGAATGTAACGATTCTATACAAAGCTACAGATATATCTCTATTGAAACCTTTTTTGGACTGAATTTTCTTAATTTACGTATCGAAAGCGAATTCCCGAGTAACCATCAATCTTGCTGTCCTACAATTTGAATTTTGTGAAAAACCAATCTCCTTTTTTTATCTCCTTTAGTGATTTCTGAATGGTTTATGTTCATGTTTACAAATAATGTTTTGAATATATTATAAATTTTAAATTTGAACACTATTGGACATTTCCAAATATTTAGAAACTTATCATCAAAAAAATCCCGAGTTTTAACTCAATATAAGGGTCAGTCTTTTCGAAAACTTTTGTGATTTTTCAAAGAGATCGAGTATAGCTTCCTACGTCTTAAAATTTGGAATAAGTCAGAATTCGCATACAAAATGCGACATCTTTGATATTCCACAATTACTGTACAAGTCTATTCTAAAATCCAAACTGAAGCGTAGATTGATATCTACGTCTGTGTGAGTTTTGCTCCAAAAATGACGCATATTCCATAAGTAAAACCTTCGTCCCTTAATTTTATATCTACTTAAAGTTAATCATTTTAAAACATTAAAATGCGTCTTATATTCTCAGTTAATTTACGTTGAAACTTCGAATCGATTTATCCGTAATTAACGTAATTTAACGATAGTACCTTTAGAATTAATCTGATGTACGCCAACAGGAAAATTTTCACGATACAGGGAGGAAAGAATAAAATAAATCCCTCTTATCTCTCCGTGTTACGCTAATTGCTCTTTCATTAATTACTTTGTTTTCGTCTTGATCCAGTTGCCCGTGGAGCGATTTATCTCCAATGCAAATATGGCCCACATCGGAGTGATAAATGTCTACTGGATGTATAAAGCAAAAATTGAACATTAGAATACGAGTTCGTTTTACTTTTAGAGGTTTCGTCTGGAAACTGATATATTAAAGAGATTTGAATAAATGTATCGTTGAGCATTAACGTCGAGCGTTCTCGGGTTCCCTGTTATGTAAGTCTTTCTGGGGAATTTTTCCGCGCAACTAATTTTTTTTTGTTTTCGGCGACACAATAATAAATAGTAGATGAAGTATTCAAACTTAATGAAGTTAATATTGATTGATTAAGGATCGCACTACTTTTTACGATGGTAAGGTAGTATAATGAAATAAGAATGAACTAGCTGACCCGTGCGAAAATTTCGCACTTCATAATAATAATAATGACCGCCGAAAAAGCAGGTGATAATAAATAAAATATTTAATTTTTTTGTTATTTTACAAATTTCTTTGTACACAACATTAGCGTTAATAATGTAATCATGAGTAACTTTTTGAGCGTATGTAATAATGTTTAATTTTTTTTTGTTACGTAAAACATTAATTTAAACAAAGTGACTATTTTTCGTCAGAAGCCAGGAGCATAAGCTTTAAAATGACGTAAAAATCATTAATTTTGATGCAGAAATAAAGAAGTTATGGCGTTTCCACAAAAAATAGCTTAGAGAAATAATATATATGATTATTGAAGGTGTTAGGTATTAAATTTCATGCCTTGTACGTTGAGTATCGAGGAAAAAATGAATTGTGCTGTATTTATATGATTTCACATTTAATTGTATTGTGTTTGGAAAATTAAAAAAAAAATAATGACTAGCTTTAGTCGTATGTACTTGAAATATTCATTAAATTTGCTTTTATTTTATAATTTATTGTACAGTGAACGATGTTAGACTCAAACATCGATGTTTACAAATAGTTCTTTTTTCCTTTTCTCGTATAAACGAGTTATTTTGAATGTCGTCACCAACACACAAGTTTGAATATCGTGACTGTGACAATGAGTAATAAGAGTAATAAATTATCATGCATACAATACTTGTATTATATGCAGTATTCAACCGTCACTATTTGTTTGGTAGCGGGTCGATCTTATTAAAGTGACATTATTAGGGATCGCGTAGGCGATCCTAAAAGCGATCATAAAAATCCATGGCCGAATATATTTCAAATTAAAAACTTTGTTGCTAACACTATAATAATTAAATGCGCAACGTTGTACGATTCAAATTTTGTTAAACCGATCACATCTAGAACGGATAGGCGGATACATTAGTTTGGGCGTTATCTTAACGTCTTTCACGTGAATTTTCCGCTTAAAGGAGCCGCCGCCGCGTCTAGGGAACAACGTCATAAACATTTCTGCGACGGGACAAAGCGCAGTTTTATAACGTCGCGCCTAAATTGCTACACAGTCATTTATTTTACTTTCCTAATAAATTATTATTCTCGGTCTGCTATGGTGATCCGTTGATGTATTTACCGGGACATGTATCCATATATATATAAAGTATTGCATTACTTCTCAATATGATAGCGCACAATTATATGAAGTCGTGCAATTTTTTAAAGGATGCGGTGGCTTAAATAACTTACTTTTTATTGCAAATCATACGTAGGTCACTCTGAAAATTTATAGAATTGTTCACTAAGATGTAAAATAATGAGACATATTTAAATTAAAAAAGAGGGTACTCTTTGCCGATTATAATGTACATATTGTACTAATCTGTCATAATTATGTTTTTACAAATTAGCGACAGAAAATTTTTTTTGTCTAATGTCTACATGAATGTAACGCGAGATAACTTTCAAAGTATTTCAGTGGTTCCATCGAATGTAGCGATTTCTACGGACATTAGTTTGAAAAATATTAATAATAAAAATGACTTGCTACTTTTCTCAGTTTTTGATTTTCTAAAGACTTTCAGATTGACCCACGTATTCACCCACCCGTACCAAACCAAAGCGAGTTCATAATAGCTCGCAAAACTGTCACAAGTAGGTACATAATTTTGAATTCAAAAGCTCATTTTTGCTCCTATACAGCTGGAAGTGGGGCCGATTTCATGAATGCGACGGAGATGTGCGGCGGGATGTAGAGGAAACACGGTGCGCCATTCAATCACTAATACGATTTGTCGGCGCGGCGTACCGTCGGCGCTTGCGCCGGCCGGGCGTCGGCTAGCGCAAACATTTTCATAGCGTCGGAAAATACTAGTACTGAACATGTGAAATTTCGCTCGTTAGATGCTAAACGGCGTCGGTACATCGGATCTACGACGATATCGTAAACATACTGCGCATCGTACCACAGAAACCGGATTGTGCTCGGACCGGGTTAGTGTTTAGATACCCGCGCTGAGTATCCACGTACTGCGGATGGCGTTGAAACATTCGCCGACGATAATTGGAAAAGTTGCGGCATCGCCGCTACGTCTGCGGGAAATTTAATTGGCGAAGTGTATTTATCGACGGCCACGTGCTTCTGAGCGTGTTCGCGTTTCCGTTCGTGATTCTTTTGATGATTCTGAATCTATTAAACTCTTGCCGGGTCCTGGGCAGTACTTGGTTTATTCCGCCAGGGCTCAATTTGCATGTACTGATTTATTCTATAATTACTTTTAGCTCTATGTACTTATATATGTTATTTGATAATTGACTACAGTATCAGTTACCTATTCTACTACATGTGGTTTCTGTCGATTGATGCATGTTCGAAATTAATTTTCCATATTTATTAATAACAAGCTACACCGATTCTGATAGGAAATTGAAAAAATCGCAAAAAGATTTCTAAATGTTAAGAGTTTATAAACAATTTTAAGCTTTTAGGCTGAAGAGAAATATAATTATGACTTAGTTATTAGAATTCGACCATTAATCCATTATTCATCGTGAGGATGAAAAATGATGAATTTAATGCCAAAAGAATTACTTGTCAAGGATAAAACGTTATCGCGAGACTGCGAGACTCAGGTCATCGCCGATATGAATGTCTATGACTTATTGAAAAGCAGTGATAACTTTAAGTTAGTAGAAGTCGCCAACGACGCGGGTTAGGTTTAGCGGGTTCGCGACTCGGGGGAGGCGTGTTCGGTTCCAAGTTTAGCTTTAACTACTGAAAAGCTCGTAACACATATGCAGGCGGATCGGAATATTCGTAGAGAGAGCACGTCGGGCAGTCTGCGGGTCAAAGAAGGTACACAGAAACTTTCAATTACATGGGTCAACACGGCGAGGGGACTAATGGCCTACAAGTACGTCTACCCTCATCTCAGATACGCCCGCACACGCGCCCTGCAACTTTACATGGGTTCTTGTTGTTGTTAAGCTTTTTTGTACTTTCCCCCCAATCCCCTCACTGATGAGACCTACCTTCCTGCAATATTTTGAGACGAAAACGTCTACTAACTCGGCACAATGATAGTCTGTTGAATTTTTTGTGTTACTATTACGATTTGTGTCGCTGATTACTACGTTAATAATGATCCCTATTTAAAAAATAACAATCAGTCGAGGGCTAGCAGTAGCGGTTGTCACCGATTCTAGAACAAGATCGGGATCGGCACTTCTCCGGAGTGAGGGACCAGTGGTTTAATTTGATTTGATTAAAAACTCACCGGTCTGCTCACCCATATTCAGGATTCGAACCCGAAACCTCGCAATGCTTCTAAGATGATGAGTTGCACA